>BQNB010042591.1:0-41917 GCA_026074375.1 Tanacetum coccineum
TTTCCACAGGCTCTTCCACAAAATTTAACTAAGCATCAACTCGAATCTCATCCAAAGGCACTTTCAGTGTTGGATCAGCTAAACACGTCTTAAGGTTCGACACGTGGAACGTGTAATGAACATCATTCAATTCCTTAGGCAAATCTAATCGATAGGGCACAGGACCTACTTTCTTAATAATCTCAAATGATCCAACAAACCTATGTGTTAACTTCCCTTTCTTCCCAAAGCGTACCACACCTTTCCAAGGCGACACTTTGAGCAAGACCTAGTCACCCACACTAAACTCTAGAGGCTTCCTCCTCTTATCAGCATAACTTTTCTGTCGATCACGCACAGCCTTAAGTTTATCCTTAATTCTGCGTCTCTCACTAACTCAGGCCTATTAACTACCTCTCTAACCTCAGCCCACATAATTGGCGAACGACACTTTCTACCATACAATGCCTCAAACGGAGCACATATCACACTAGAATGATAACTATTGTTATACGAAAACTCAACCAACGGAAGATGAACATCCCAACTTCCTCCGAAGTCTAGGACGTACGCTCTAAGCATGTCTTCCAAAGTCTGAATAGTACGCTCACTCTGACCATCGGTCTGAGGGTGATAACCCGTACTCATGTTTAAACGAGTTCCTAATACCTCTTGCATTTACTGCCAAAACCTTGTTGTGAAACGACTATCATGATCCGATATAATCGAGATCGGCACACCATGTCTAGCAACTATCTCATTCAAATACAATCTAGCCAACCTTTCCATCTTATAATCTCACGCGATTGTAGAAAATGAGCAGACTTAGTCAATCGGTCCATAATGACCCAGATTGTGTCATGCCCACTACTAGTCCTAGGCAACTTAGTCACAAAATCCATAGCTATCCCTTCCCATTTCCATATGGGAATCTCAGGTTGCTGGAGCAAGCCAGATGGCCTTTGATGCTCAGCCTTAACCTTCAAACAAGTTAAACATTTACTAACATACTCAGCTATATCCTTTTTCATTCCAGGCCACCAATACCTATTCCTCAAAATCAATAATACATCTTAACAGCTCCGGGTGGTACAGAGCTACTTCGACTTATGAGACTTCATCCATTATCAGGGTTCACACCTCACCCTCAAAGTACCCATATTCGATCCACTATACAAATTCCATCACTTCTCTGTTCCTATCATCTCATCTAAACCTATCACAATACTGCCAACACTCATCCACACCTCCCTTCTGGCCGCCAGTATCCTATCTTTAATACTCGACTGAAGGATCATATTCATAGCTCTAACTCTCTTAGGCTTTACTCTTTCCTTCCTACTTAGGGCATTAGCCACCACATTCGCCTTACCAGGATGGTAGCGAATTTCACAGTCATAATCACTAAACAACTCTATCCAGCGACGCTGTCGCATATCCCCCCCCCCCCCCCCACCCCCCCCCCCCCCCCCCCCCCCCCCCCCCCCCCCCCCCCCCCCCCCCCCCCCCCCCCCCCCCCCCCCCCCCACCCCCCCCCCCCCCTCCCCCCCCCCCCCCCCCCCCCCCCCCCCCCCCCCCCCCCCCCCCCCCCCCCCCCCCCCCCCCCCCCCCCCCCCCAACGAATCTCACAGTCATAATCACTAAACAACTCTATCCAGCGACACTGTCGCATATTCAACTCTTTCTGACTAAAGATATGATGAAGTCTCTTATGGTCCATATAGATGACACTCTTTGTCCCATATAGATAATGTCTCCAGATCTTAAGTGCAAACACAACCGCACCTAATTCCAAATCATGGGTCGTATAAATATTTTTATGAATTTTTAACTGCCTAGACGCATAGGCTATCACCTTACCTCTTTGCATTAACACACAAACTAGTCCTATCCCGGATGCAACACAATATACTACAAAGTCCTCTGGTCCATCAGGGAGAGCTAGAACAGGCGCATTACACAACTTATCCTTCAAAGTAAAAAAAAAGCAAATTCATGTTCCTTATCCCAATCAAAAGTCTTACTCTTCTGAGTCAAGATAGTCAGAGACTTGGCTATCTTAGAAAAGTTCTCAATGAACCTACGATAATATCCAGCCAATCCTAAGAACGAACGTACCTCAGACAGAGTTCTAATGGCTTTCCAATTCTTAACATCTTCAATCTTACTAGGGTCTACATGAATCCCATTACCATTTATCACGTGCCCAAGAAACTGTACTTCTCTTATCCAGAATTCTAACGAGTTCTAAATGCAGTCTTTGGAATTTCATCCTCATGCACTCTCAGCTGATGAATTATCCAGTCTAAGATCTATCTTTGAGAAAAACTGTGACCCTTGCAGTAGGTCAAATAGATCATCGATCCTAGGAAGCAGATAACAATTCTTAACTGTCAACTTGTTCAATTCTTTATAATCAATGCACATCCTAAAAGAACCATCTTTTTTCATAACGAACAATATTGGCGCTCCCCAAGGTGATGAACTTGGTCGAATGAAACCTTTGTCTTGGAGTTCCTTGAGTTGTCCTGACAACTCCTCCAATCAGAGGTGCCAAACGATAGGAGACTTGCAATCGGTACAACTCAGGGATTAGTCAATCGAAAGAACTCAATTTCTCGGAGAGGTGGTAATCCAGATAAATCATCCGGAAATACCTCGGGAAAATCTCTAACCATAACAATCTGTTCTTGTTTCTTATCACTAGCCTTAGCACTCATCAAAAAGTCTCGCTTTCTTTTCCGGTCTCTCTCCTAATACTCTAACACCTTGCATCCGATAGTGGTATCCTCATACTTTTATACATGACAAAATTATTTCATCCTTATAATTAGGTACAACCAGTCCATACCTATAATTCACATCAAAACTCCATGCCCAAAAGGTATAATATCTGATGTCAAAAAACATGGGACCCTCGATTCTAGTTGGCAACCTTTTATAATAACCTTATCAATCTCTATAGTGGCCGCTAGCTATCTTAATCTCATATTTGAAACCTATTTCGCTTAGGATCCTATGCCTAGCAGAGATATATATAAGTAGTAGAAACAAAACTGATAGTCCGCAAAGAGTCAAATAAGGTAGACGAGTGGCAAAATGATGTTCAAAGTAAATGTACCGTCAATGTTTGGATATCGGACAAGCTTCCTCTGATCCTAACATGAAAGGCCCTATCCCCTAGATTGGTTCCCTTGGTTTCCACGACCCTGACCCCCTATTAGCAGCAACTTGGTTTGGATGATTTTCTTCTGGTCCTTGTGCCCTATTCATTCTAGGACAAGCTGACCTGACATGGTTGGTACTACCACACTCATAACATGCCCTAACAGTTGGGTTTCTAGATTAAAGGGATTCACACTTCCTCGGCACGCCTCTTACAATCCATTACCAATATGGACATGGCGCGGTTACAATTGAAGCATGGGCACAAGGCCCTCCGGGTGCATGGTAGGAGTTGCAGGTGGTACACTTGGGCCAAGTACCCATATTCTCTCTTCCTACAGGGTTTGCAGTAGAAGCAAAGCATTTCTAGTCCTAGTCCTCTTATTATCATCCCTTACCATTCTTATCCTTGCCTAGGTTCCCCTATATTTCCTCTTTTCTCAACCTTCTTAATTGATCCATTTCTAACAGCTTCATCGGTCAGTGCACCAGAAATCTACACAGCCTTCTGTATAGTCTTTGGCTCCGTTGCTGCCACCATCTCACGGATTTGTAGAGCAAGGCCATACACATACCTCTCAATCATCCTACTCTCTGGAGTTACCAAATGTGGAACTAACCTAGCCAACTCATGAAACCTATCAGTATACGCAGCATGACCAGCCCTGACCATGGCGTGATTCCACAACTCAGTTTCCAAGTTTTGCATTCACTGACTAGGACAAAAATCTTCTATCGTCTTAAACTAAAGTCATTCGATGACATACTAACAACAACTTTTTGGCTTAGCGTGCGGATCTGAAAGTTCCACCACGTTAAAGCCTTTCCCACAAATGAACCAGCAATGTATTTTACTTTTTGGTCAACACTACAACCACTCATATCTTGCATAGACTCCATTTTATAATCTATTAAGTAGAACTACAACACATCCCTTAACAATCATATTTTAGGGTTACAAGCTTAAGAACTCTTTTTATGAAATCAAACTTACCCAGTTGAATTTTACTATCACATTCCAACGTTCTCCTGAATGTTCTCATTATTCACATTACCATTTTGATCTCCAACATTTCCTTGGTTACCAACCGAGCTAGCATGCGGGTAAGAGGTTCTGCAATTATTGGGCAATGATTGTCGAGAAGTTGGGTGCTCTCCTATTAACTCCCTCTACATTCCCATTGACTCCCTCTACACCCCCATTAGCTCCTATTCCTTGGTCATTTCCTTGACCATTCAAATCATCAACACGCTCATCATTACCTTCCATTTGACTTCTATCCCTTCCAACTCTACTAACCTGTACAAACCCATTCCCCTCCTAATGATTTGCAGGCAGGCCGGTCAACACTTCGGGTCGTCATCCTTGGCGGCATTATTTATATGAGGGAGAACATAGGAAACGTTAGGTAGGCAGGAGGACTCACATATATATAGAATATCTTACTATATATATAGATATACACATAATACCACCTTACGGTGTCAACATCGATTTGTGTGAACGACATTACTAAGTATGAGTGAGTTGTGATACGCTTATAACTACATTAGCCACCGTACTTATATTTGCATCCTTTCCCAGTCATATTAATATGAGCTACACATTTCATTAACATGGACATAACCAAGCACCAAACCGCAAACCGCGAATGCAAGTAAAGCGGACACACGCGCAAAAGTCCTAATACGCAACTAAGTGACAAATCTTAGGTTATAGTCTAGGCCAACCACCTAGTTCTCTATAACCTTGGCTCTGATACCAATCTGTCACACCTCGACAATGGCGGAAACTCGGGAGCGCAACATAATGATCAATTATAACACAAGATACAATATAAAGAAAACTACAATGCATAAACTTCAAGTGTTACGAAGACCATCAACCTCGAACAACCTTAAGTGATGTCCCAAATCACAATCAAATCCACAAGCTCTTACAATATCCAATAGCCCACACAAGGGTCCAAATCCAAACTTAAACAAAAATCTTCCAAATACTAAAACCAAATAAAATAAACAAGCAATACTTCATATGAGAAATCCACACGGGATACTTCTAAGTCTGCTATCATAAATCACCAACTTATTCCTCTTTCACTTCACCTGAAAATGATACTCGAAAACGTCAACAATAATGTTGGTGAGCTCGTAGGTTTAACCTTAAACCCCAAAAGCTATGCAATATTTCAAACATTGGGAAATAGTAATATGACAGTGAATATATTGCAATCAAACCATAGCATCCCTGCTAATCAATTACCATATGTCACTTACGCACCTAAAAGGCCTACCTGCTAGAGCACTAAATTAGGGCAGGACCACACACAAACTACGGTAGGCGTACCCATCTTCTCCAATAATCACACAAATACTGGGTAGGCGTACCCATCCGATCCAAACAATCCTGCAACACATGATATTCACATAGCAGTCATGATATGTGTTTAATTACACATACCATTTTCCATATTAAGTGGACTTAAATGACCTAAAAACATGCAAAATTACATTGTATTTGTTTGTTTGCATTTGTATTGTGTAGGAAACGGATAATTTCAAGAAAATGAGCAAAAGAAAGCACAAAAGGCAAACAAATCCTAGACTTGGATGAAAGGGACCAAGTCAATGTCAAATGTCTAAAGTCATCCGCATGAAGAAAATACAACTTGAGGGGCTAAAACTGCCAAGCCTAAAGTTGTATTACAAAAGATTAAAAAGACAAGGGCCAAAACTGCCAACCGGGTAGAGATTGCATTCAAGTTATACAACTTCAGGGGACCAAACTGCCTACTCCCCCAAAAAAGTCTTCTTTCCCGCCCAACAAACCCAGGTACAACTTGATGGTCGTCCCATACCTTCTCCCCTGCAAAACCACTTCTCTCCCTAGCCAAAATCATTTCACCCACCCTACATATTCCCCCAGCTATTTAAAATCCATGTGGCAATCCCTTACATTCCCAAAAGCATTTCGATGGTTGAGATTGTCTCCAAAGAAGCTCAAAAGAAATCAAAGGCTGGGATTTGCTTTAGACTCTCCTCACACGACAAGACACACTTGTTTTTATCTTACAATGACGCACAAGTGCAAGTCCAAGACTTCTGCTTAAATAGTGCTTTTCGTAAGCCTTTGAGGCTTCTTAGTTTAATTTGTTTTTGTTTTTAATAACTTAGCTTATTTTCAGTTATTTACAGCTTTTATTTCACTGCTTTGTAACACTTTCAAAATTAATGCAAGTTTGAAGTTTTTAAATCAATACCAGTGTTAAGTTTCTTAATCATATTGTTTTGTGTTCAAAGAGTTCTCAATACAGCTTGTTTATAAGCTGCCTTAATCAAGTAAATCTAAAAAGTTAAGTAGTAAAGAGAAAAATTTATACAATCACTCTCAAATATACCACGCTTATTGTATGGATGAATTAAGCCAGTTCTGGATGGGCTTATGGACTCTTACTAACTTGTTTTCTACAAGTTAGAGCTTGTAGATTGTTGATTTAGCCCTGTTTTGAGCAAGGGTGTTGTAAGTCTCTCTTTTTCTTACTTTACTTATTTATTGCAGAACTGTTAGTTCATTTGTTAACACTGTTAGTTTTAAGTTAATACTGCTAGACCAATTCATGCTTATTTAAGTGCTTATTATTGATTAATATTTGCTTATAAGTGTTTTACTTTGTATTTGATAATCTGATTTTAATTTGTTTGAAAAGAAAATGATTTATTAATGGCTATTTTCTACTATCAGTAAACCTGTAGTTAGTACTGCTAGTTCATTTTAGGAACAGTACTAACTCAACACTAGCAGTACTAACTTAAAGTTAGTACTGGTAGTTATTTTAGTTAATACTGGTAGTTCATTTTAGCTTATCAGCTTATTATCTCTGCTTATTAAAGATTTCCTTAGCTTTTTAGAGTATATTAAACCATTTTCCTTTACTGTTTTTAGGAGTAAGCTTATTTAAGCTTATTCTCCTTTTCAAAGTATTTTCAAGTATTCATCAGTTTTAGTTTTCTAGCTTATTTATCATTATAATCTATTCTGGTTGCTTAATCTTATGCCTAAATGCTTATTAGGGGTAGTTAATTATCTGTTTTAGCTTATTTGCTTATTTCTTGTTTCATAGTGTTTTGTTTAAGCTAGCAGTACTAACTTAGACCAACAGTACTAACATATAACTAGCAGTACTAACTTCAAGTTAGTACTGGTAGTTAATACTGGTAGTACTGCTGTTAGTACTGTTGAGCTTATCTTATTTTATTTAGCTTAATTGCTTTTTGTAATTGCTTATTTAGAGTTAGTTTAGCTTATTTGATTTGTCTTAAGTTTCTTTGAGCTTATTCGCGCCTTAGTGTAGAAGTTTTAAGTGTTTTTACCATTTCTAGCTTTTGTTTTTGTTCCAGCTTATTCTCTTTGCTATTTTTATGTGCTTTTGCTTATTTTTATCAGTTTTAGTGCCCAATCATTCCTTGTGACATTCTAACACAAATCATCAATCGTCTTTCGATTTTCCATCTCTAGCCTCGTTGGGACATAACGACCCGGGAACACTCTATACTACTTCCGGTTTACTTGGTCTCGCGGATTCTGATCCTTTGTTGTGTTTATATTATATATAGATAGATTTTAAGGTGTGAGTTTCGGCGAGTCAATAGCTAGTCAGGCGAGTATATGTGGATGAAAGGGCTTCGGTGGAAGTAATGTTTGAGCACTGTTTTGAAAACCTTAGTCCAACAATAAAGGCTGGGCAAAGAGATACTCGGACATGTCTGGTAGGCTTCGCCGGAGAAGTCACAAAGCCTTTGGGAATAATTGAGTTGGAAGTATGTTTCGAAAGCAAGGGTCTATGCAGGAGGACAACAATGAAATTTACCGTCATCATAGCTCCCTCGCCATATAATGCAATCCTGGGTAGATCAAGACTAAAAGCGTTACGAGCTATACCCTCTACCATTCACTCAATGATGAAGTTCCCCAAGCCGAATGGAATAGCAACTTTGGTCACCCGATCGGTCATCATCTCGGAATGCCGACGACTGGAAAAGAAACAAATGATCGAAGAGAGACCCGCAGGAAAGGAAGGGGAAAAAGAGACAGATATGAAAGAGGTTGGTATGACGGATGAGGTGATAGTAAATCCAGCGTTTTCGGACCAGTTAGTTATTATAGGAGGAGGGTTATCGAAAGCATGTAAGTCCCTGCTGAAGCTCTTACTGAAAGATAACATGGAAATCTTTGCGTGGGAGCCAACCGATATGACAGGGGTACCCCGGCAAATCATTGAGCACACTCTGAATGTCAATCCCTCTATCGAACCGATGTGTCAAAAGCTAAGGAGGTAGCCGAATGGGTCAAGGTTGGTATTATTCGGCCAGTCAGATACCCCACTTGGATCTCTAACCCGATGTTAGTCAAGAAGTGTAATGGAGCATGGGGGATGTGCATAAACTTCAAGAATTTGAATTCAGCTTGTCCAAAAGATTACTACCCTCTTCCTAACATAAATTGTAAGGTGGAGTCTGTCATGGGGTTCAAGTACAAATGCTTCTTGGACGCCTATAAAGGCTATCACCAAATTCATATGGCCAAGGAAGATGATGAGAAGACGGCTTTCTACACAGACCAGGGGACGTATTGTTACACCAAAATCCCATTTACTCTAAAGAATGTCAGAGCAACATACCAGAGGTTGGTCGACTCAGCATTTCAGTCTCAGATTGGAAGAAACCTGGAGGCATATGTGGATGATATGGTGATTAAAAGCAACGAGGAAAAAATGTTGCTAGCAGACATTGCCGAAACGTTTGACAACCTGAGAAGAATAAACATGAAGTTGAATCCGAAGAACTGCTCCTTTCGTGTGGAAGAAGACAAGTTTCTGGGGTATGTAGTAACTTTCGAGGGCATCCGGGCAAACCCTAAGAAGACTAGGGCATTCGCAAACTTACAGACACCTCAAACGTTGAAAGAGATGCAGAGTCTGAGCGGAAAGCTAGCATCCCTCAATCGGTTCCTAGCAAAATTAGCAGAAAGGTCTTTACCCTTTTTCAATACACTGAAGAACATAACCAAGGAGAACAAGGACGAGTATAGATGGACAGCCAAAGCAGAGGAAGCTTTCCAGCAAATGAAGAAGCTTATACTAGACCTTCCATCTCTGACCCCGCCTTTGCCGAAAGAAACTTTGTATGCATACTTGGCAGTATCAAAGGAAGCGACAAGTTTCGTCCTTATGATCGACCGAAAGGGGAAACAATGCCCCATTCTCTATGTAAGCTAAACCTTGAATGAGGCGGAAAGAAATTATGCTCCGATGGAGAAGCTAGCACTATCGTTGCTTCACATGACTTGGAGGTTGAGGAGGTATTTGATGCGTGATTTCCTTTAACAGAAACTACGTCAGGTTTTAAATTTATAAAACCCTAACTACCTTGACTATTCCTACGCACTAAAGAGCAGTGTACCCTATCATGTATGGTGTTGTGATTGGTAAGTACGGGTGTCGACCCAAAGAACGATTTGTATTCTCTAATTGTTTAATTGAAGTGACATTCTACCTAAGAAGCAGTAAAGAAACGTTTTTAGATTTTAGTAACGTTGTTGTGTGATAAACCTAACTGATCTAACGAGAATTGGTGTAGTGGCCGATAACTAATAAGGATAAACACATTTAATTATTATGATCTAAGTGCAATGTCTTATTGCAATCCTAAAGGATGTCTAATTTCATCAGGCTCAAAACCACTTTCTTGCCTAACTTATGATTTCTGAGTGGAATGGACTCTCAAAGAGAATTATCCTATTCTCAGTTCACAGCATTAAGATTTTCCTCCAAATAATGTGTCGGGAATGTCTAAAGTGTAAATCAAGACTGATTTGTGTATAACGCCTAATATCATGGCTATATCCCATAATAAAAGCTCACTCCCTGAGGGAGTGAGGGCCTAAGATCATGCCTCATTCAAAAGGGTACTTGCTAGTATGGCTAGAGTTCTTGTTCTGGTTTTATTACTAAGGGTCGCCTAATGGGCATAGGTCAAACAACTATAGGATTGGTCATCTCGCAGTTAATCGTGCACGCTAGGATTCGGACGGACACTTAATACCCAGTACACACTCAACCTCATATCAATACTCAGAAGGGAATTCAAGGTTATACATGCAATCCACTAAAATTGCAGATAAGACAATAAGATCATAAAATAATAACAGAATGAATAATAAACAGATCAAATGCCGGAGAACAAATAATAGAGCATAATAAATAACATATCCTCAATTAATTAAATCGATAGATCCGATAAATCAATATAATTAAATTAAATTAACCATAAAAAGTTGAAGTATTATTACAAATCGTGCTAGATTAGTGCTCTCGATCCTCTAGTCGAATACCATGGCAAACCCCGAAGGGTTTGCCCCATAACCACGTTGCTCGTCCCCCTTTTCCTCCTTGCTTGCGTTGCACAAAAGAATGACCAGAAAGGAATGAGAATAATTGTTCCTAGTGAATTCATTATATAGAACATATGAAGTTTAGGACTTTGGCAAGAATGGCCCTCCATCGTTCTTGTCAAAATATAATTAGTCCATGAAACTTTAATACTTTTGCACACTTTCAATCCCTGTAGTGAGTCATAACTATGGCGTAGTTATAACAAACCAAGTACGTCGTAGTTTTTCAACGCATATTTCTATCTTTAGCATGTAATAGCTACGACGTAATCCCAACGGGTCAACTACGCCGTAGTTATGACGTCAGCATAATATCTTCTCCAACAATGATTAACTACGACGTAGTTATAAGGTCTAACTATACCCTAGTTTCCTCTTGAATGCGATTTTTCTTGTTGTTTGTCCTTTTTGCCATTTTCCGCATCTTTTTTGTTCCAATGCCTTAATAATATGAACCTGAAATATAAACGAATTAAGTACCAGATTCTTATAAAATAATATAAAACAAGGCAATAAACGTGAGAATTTGATATATAATAGTATTAAACATTTGATGTCATCATGTATTTTCAGGCTCATCCGGTAAAGTTTATCACTCATCAGCCAATAAAACAGATTCTCGGCAAAACTGAAGCATCAGGTAAATTAGCAAAATATGTCGTAGAGTTGGGGTCATATAACATCACATTCGAACCCCGGAATGTTGTGAAGGGTCAAGTGTTAGATGATTTCATATTCGAAACTCCAAATGGGGAACCAACGGAATCCTACTTCCGAACACCAGAAGTGGTGCCAGAAAGGTGACTCGGAACATATCCACTGTGTAAGTAAATTCCTTTGTATCCAGTATGAACTTGATCGTGTCTTTAGTATCAGGCACTTTGCTAACTGTCCTCCAGAATTGTTGTAAATACACAACAGGGACATCACCTGTAGCGGTTAAAGTATAGCTTAGTGGATGATCAAGTAGAATCTGCCCAACAATCTTGCACTCAGGAGAGCATGGAATACTATGAAGCATCACATAATTGTTGCATCTCCCAATGGTATGGTATCTTGGAACAAGCTGAGCAGCTAGAATTACTTGTTAAGCCGTGTGAAATACTGTATGATAACATGAAGTGATTAGTGAAATGTGATAAAGTTTGTAATATTCACATTTATAACATTTTTGTCTCTTTTCACTCTGTCTGTTTTTATATGCTCTGGCAATTCTTTTTGAGCATATTCTGATCATTTTCTTTCTCATGTGTCGATTCTTGCTTTTTCGGACACGTGTCATATGCTTTATTCGTCTTTTTCTTTTAATCTCATTTGTATGCTCTGGCATTTCTTTTTCGAGCATACTTTGATTTGCTTTTTCGCGTATGAATTTTTATCTCTCTTTCTATTTAGACTTTCCTCACCAAAAAGCATTTGTGAAAATGTTACTCTTTCAAGAAATTAAAAAATACTATTATTTAGATAACATCAACTTGGCAAAAACACAAGTTGTGACAAGCATTGATGGTTTAAGAAATCCAAGAGTACAACTTTATATTCTTTGAAACCTTTTTAGTAAAAGAGTACCACTTTGTGACAAAAAGAAACGACTTTTTGATAGAAATTGAGATAACTTTTTCCAAAATCACAAGTTTTCTAAAGATGTTTTGAAAACAATGAGTATACAACCACGCTAATGTAACATCAATTGGATGGTCACTAAGTCACTCACTCCTCATTCTGTTCATTGCAGAAAACGGTCAAAACCGGACATGACTTACACCATTTACCCAACTGAGTACAATAGATAGTCATTAACCATTTTTGAACAGTTTATGAAATAATCTTTTCAAAACTTTGAACTTTGCCTTTTGATGAAACATGAGAAACTTATGATCACAGACAGTTAAAGCTCCATTTTGTATTTTCCATTTCATTTTTCTTTTTGAATCATTGATCACTTTGAATGAAAATTTTTAGTTATACAAAATATATTCTTATATACGATATTTGAATGGTCAGTAGATTGCTCAATCCTCATCCTGTTAATTTCAGGAAACGGTCGAAACCGGACACAATCTTCACCATTTGATCCATTTATCAATATAAAGATATGATTTTATAACAAAATTTATTATTTGTTTTCGTAAGATGCCATTTTGTTTAACAATTAAGCCTATTTGAGTATTCGTAAAAAAATTAACCCATTAGTATTCTTTTCCGAAACCCAAGTTAAAAACCCATTTTGCCTTACGGGACCCATTATTTAAGCCCAAAATATCATTTACGAAACTAATCCATTTGGCCCATTACTGTTTACGAAACCAATTGATAAGTCCATACAAAACCGAAACATGAAAAATTACTTTCGTAAACATAATTATCCTTTTAAAAAATGATAAACTAAATATTTTTGACTTATTTTTAGCTTATTTATCATCTTATTAACAGTTTAAGCTTGATCTTATGTTAAAAAGCAATTTCTCAAAGTTACGAAACCTATCAACGTTACGAAACCTCATGATCTTAGTCCACAAATGATATTTTTAGTGATCATTCTATTCTAATCATATCACAAGACATAAATCAACATTTTGCCTCAATCAATTTCATGTTTTAATTACTTTTCATATTTACGAAACCCTAGATTTATACGAAACATATTTTATCAATTAATAAGAACAATTAATCACAAATAAAGCAAATAGATCATGATTTCTTACGTTTTTCTATCACAAATAATCAACAAAACGATCTGGATCGTGTTATCTTTGTTACGAAAGCTTAGAGAATTTACGAAACCTTTTTTATTATCTTACGAAAGTTATGACGTTACGTATGAAACTGTTGCATTTATACTTTCGAACATGACTTTCCAATTTTGGCATTTTTAGTCTCTCAAGTTACTTACGTAAGCTCTTTTAATCCCTACGAAACTTGACTTTGCTATTTGTCATTTTAACACCCTGAAGTTTCTTTCGTAATCATTAATCACCTATACGAGAGTTATCCTTTTGCACTTTTACACTTTTAGCCCTTGTAGTTACTTTCGTAAGCTTTTGTGATCCAAAAACATTTTCATAACGCCCCCTTGGAGTTAGACCACTTTTCATATCAAACTTTTTGAATTATTTTGCAGTTAAGTTCCCACTTTTGACTAAAAAAATTTATAACTCCCCCGTGAACAGTTATCCACTTTTGAAATTTCATTCTTAAAAAAATTGTTCAAAACGAAGTTATTTTGCTTTTTGAGAACACAATTTTATTTTCTGATGATGATTTGACTGAAAATTTTATAACTCCCCCTCAATAAGATATCTAATTAAAGAACTTATCGAAAGATAGTTAATTTTGCATTTTTGAACATTCTTGAGAAGATTTTTGAAAAAACAAGAATTTCATAACTCCCCTTCGAATAAATGTCTAATTAAAGAACTTATTCAAGAGATTGTTACTTCCTGCAATTTTGCACACTTGTATTTTTTAAAATTGATGATTTTTGAAGAAATCATTTGTATGTAAATGGATTTTGAATACAAACAACATATTTTAGTAGCGAAAGATCATTTTATGAATGATTTACTCCCCCTAAATTCATGATACATTGATTTTGCATTTAAAGAACCAGTTTTTGAGAAATACAATATCATGAAACTGATAACAACTGAGAAGATACGGGTTTGTATCGTTAAGTTATATTTTTGTGTTTTTGTATTTTTCAAAAAAAAATTAAATAGAAATAAAACAAAAATATTTTTTTCTTGTTTTTTGAAATTTTTAATTTTGTTTTTGAAAAATATTTACAATTTGTTTTGATGTATGATCTTTCAATCAAGAAGATAACTTTGCCAGACGTTCCAACTCAATTGGAGTCATACATCGCATACTAATCATGTGAACCAAATACTCAAACCTTTCTTTTGGAGGGCTTTTGTAAAAAGATCAGCAAGTTGGTATTCCGTCCCGACAAAGTAAAGTTCAATGGTACCTTTTTCAACATGCTCCTTGATAAAGTGATAACGGATGTTAATGTGTTTTGTACGTGAATGTTGTACCGGATTGCAGAATATGGCAATTGCACTTTGTGAATCACAGTATATTGGAATCTTAGTGTACCGAAATTCATAATCTAGCAGTTGCGTCCTCATCCAAATGACTTGAGCACAACATGCAGTGATGCAGATAATGATACGTACTCAGCTTCCGCAGTTGACATTGATGTATAGTCTTACTTTTTTGACGACCAATTAACTAGCTTATCTCCCAGAAATTAAATGCCTTAAGATGTGCTTTTGCAATCATCATTACACCCTGCAAGGTCTGCATCTGAATATGCAATTAGCTCAAACCCATAATTCTTCGAGTACCATAGACCCATGTTAATGGTTTGTCTGAGATATCGAAAGATCCTTTTAACCTCTTTGAGGTGTTTTTTCGGTTGGGCATGCCTGATAACGCGCACATAAAAATGTCGCATAGGCAATGTCTGGTCGACTAGCATTAAGATACATTAGTCCCCCAATCATACTACGATATTTAGTTTGATCAACTTGGGTACCCTGTAAATCTGCATCTAGTTTGACAGTAGCCATTAATGTGCTAATGGTATCACATTTTTCCATCATATGTTTCTTAAAAAGATCCATAGTATATTGTGATTGACATATAAAGATTCCTCGGGGTGACTGATGAACCTGAAGTCCAAGAAAGAACTTCATTTCACCGATCATTGACATTTCAAAATTATCTTTCATTAGTTTTGCAAATCTTGTTGAAAAAATTAGTTTTGTTGACCCAAAAATGATGTCATCGACATAGATTTGAACTAATAAAATATCATCCATGTTTCCTCTTGTAAACAATGTCAGATCGATAATACCTTTTGTGAAATAGTGTTCGATTAAGAATGAGGAAAGCTTGTCATACCAGGCTCTAAGGGCTTGTTTGAGACCGTACAGAGCTTTCTTAAGACGATATACGTGATTAGGAAAGGCTGGATCTACAAATCCATCCGGCTGACGAACAAAAACTTCCTCTTTCAGTAGACCATTTAGGAATGTCGTTTTGACGTCCATTTGGTAAATAGGAAAGTTCTTGTGAGCCGCGTATGCCACAAAAATTCTGACAGCTTCAAGTCTTGCAACTGGTGCAAAAGACTCCTCAAAATCGATTCCCTCCTCTTGACGATATCCTTTGGCAACTAAACGAGACGTGTTCCGAATAATCGTGTTTTCAGCATGAGTCTTGTTTTTCCAAATCCATTTGACTGCTATTATGTTTCTGTCAATAGGACATTCGACATGTTCCTAAACATCAAGGGGTTTGAACTGGTTAAGCTCATCTTGCATGGATTCAATCCAACTGGCATCAAGCATAGCTTCCTTGATATTTTTTGGTTTAATTGTACTCACTGTTAGTGCGTACATACAAAATTTTGTATCAGTTTAAAGTTGATTTATTGTCATTACAGGTTTTGAGGGATCACCAATCACTTGTTCAATTGGATGATTCTTAGTCCACCTATCACTTGAGCGATGTTTTTTATGAAACTCGTGCATATTTGATGGATCCTGATATGTTGAAGATGATTCAGCTTCTTCGAACACAGGAGTTAGAGGTACATTGTAGAACACATTTCCATCAAAATCTGCAACATCTTCTTGAACGACTTCATCGGCATTTTCATTCAAGACTGGAGAGTTTGGTTCATTGGCAACTTGTTCTGCTGACGAAGATGCTATTTGAGGAGCTTCATCTTCTTCAACGATAATTGACGATGATGAAGAAGTGTTTTCATTATCAAGAGTATTTGCAGCAGAATTATCTGACACTTCTAGTGAACTCGTCTCATAGTATTCTTTGTACAGAGGACCAAACAAATTATCCAAGTCTGTTTTTAAAGGCACTGATTGTGAATCTTCTGATGAATCTTGTAAATTCGTGCAGTTTATTCCAGGTTCTGAATTGTTGCATTCGGAAGCCATTGTTGTGAGTTCATCAAACTTGACATGGATCGTTTCCATTATCCTTTTAGTTTGGCGGTTATAGATACGAAATCCTCGTGATGACTAAGAATAACCAACAAAGATGCCAATGTCAGCCTTCAGTTTCATTTTCTCAAGATCATCACGATCATTTGTTCGATAACAAAGGGATCCAAACACGTGAAAGTATTGAATATTAGGTTTTCTTTCTCGAATCAGCTCATAAGGAGTCTTATTGTATCGTGTGTGTACAATAGAGCGATTTTGAGTAAAACAAAATGTAGCAATAGCTTTGGCCCAAAGAAATTCTAGAGTTTTGGAAAAGATAAGCATTGTTCGAGCAGCCTCGACCAGTGTTCGATTTCGTCGTTCAACAACACCATTTTGTTGAGGCGTACGAGCAATTAAAGTTTTATGAACAATACCTAACTTTGCATAAAATGCCCGTAATTTCTCGTTTTTGAATTCAGTTCCATTATCAGTTCGAATCGTCAGAATTTGAGCCTTTAGATTCCTTTGAACTTGATTAATGAAATCAATGATCATATCTAGAGCCTCATCTTTTATGAGAAGAAAATATACCCAGGTGTATACTAAAAACGTAAATGTCAGAAACTGGAAGGATTAATTTTCATTCCTTGTATTCATTAACCCAGGAGTGATATTGTAATTAACACAACAAGTATAAGGATAAAACTCATTTCAACTTAGGGATTTAAGTGAAATTATAAGGACCTAAACCACACCTTAGTACACTTAAGGGACTAATTAAGTAACTATCGAAACTAAAGGTTTTAAAAATATAAATGTTTATATTTATAAACCTAGGGATTAAAAGAATAAAAACTAGAAACTTAAGGGTGTGTTAGTAATCAAAAGTGGAATAAATAAAGCACTTAACGAAGCGGTCGAATATTAAGATATTCGGACATTAAAAGGGTTTAATTAGCAACTTAATAAATAAGTATATTTATTAACAATGATTTCACATTTCTCGAGAACCATCGGAATTATAAATACAATAATCTTGTGCGTCACCACACAAGTGATAACGGTATATATAAACTTAAAATGGAATTTAGTTTATACAATGAGTCGTTAGCTTAAATGTGTAAACTAAGACTTGACCGTACTTACTTAGGTACTTGACGGTGTGATTCACTGCTTACTTGGATATTTATTATCATTCAGAGAACTACCGGCTAAGGTGAGTTCATAGCCCCATGTTTTACAATTATTTAAATGATTTACATCCTTGGGGTGAGAACATGCTTTGTTTTACAAATTGGACGCAAGTGTACATTTTATACCATGATTACGTGTTTGCCTAAGTTACCATAACCCATTATGTCCATGATCATGAACTGTTAATTGCATAGATGTGATTGGGAATTACATTGTGTGGGCGCGAATGTTATGGATAGATCTATTAGGGATTGACAATCCCCGTTCGGGTGACTAGCTATCACTGGGAACGAACGCATACCATGTCGAATCTGGGATGTTGCGGGGTTAGCACATCATTCACGGACACCTGTTGGCAAATTTATATTTGCATTCATATATGTCGAGCTTCGGTGTCATGAGCTTAGGGAAACGTAATTACTTTTTATGATGTTTGCATTTGTTGCTTAATCATACACTTGGAAATCTTGCGGTCCTACAATCGATTTACATAAACCTATGAATTCACCAACTTTATGTTGACGTTTTAAGCATGTTTTTCAGGTCAATAAGGCACGGGGTGCGATGATACATTGGGAGTCAATAACTGAAGAGTCAACACTTAAGATTTGGGGTCTTATTACACTTTGGGGACAATTGTTATAAACCGAAATCTTTATTTGTATTGCTGAACAATTTGAAGCCAAGGGCTTATGTAACAAACGAGTATTTTGTTAATCCAATGTATCTTTTTCAAACGACACGTTTAGTAGTCGTTCTCAGATCTTGTGCTATTGACCCAATAATGTAACGCCTTCGGATATTCAACATTCCGCTGCATACTCAGATTTGAGGGTGTTACAGATTGGTACCAGAGCCAAGGTTATAGAGAACCAGGTCAAAAGTTTTTGTCTGGACTATAACCATTTTCAAAACTGTTTTCACAAATGGGATTTGCGAGGGACATACATGCATTACTTGTTTACTTCTAGCGCATATATGTTTATATGACATGCATTGGTTAAGCATTAGTAGGGTACTAAGTGCTTACCCAATTGATATACGTGTATATAAATGATATTACGTATATTACTATAAGGACTTTATTATTAAAGCCTTACAGACATATCATATCGATTTTCTTATAAGAAATACTTATATAAGTTATTTTACTTTTTGCAGTAACCATGTCTTCTGCGACGTCTGATGTTACCTACACTTCCGTCTACACCGACTCTGAGCCCGGCAGAGCTTTCTAGGGAGCCGATGATGAGGAGATATCGGAGGGAGGCATTCCACGGGTCATCGTACTAGGATACGACGGACTCCCGCTACAGCCAGTTAGCTCCCACCATCACCGAGATTAACATACAGCCCAGAGGATCCACAGATACTGCAATTATCGGATGAGGATGAGCGTGAGCCTATGTTCATACAGGCACATGACCTGGACTACCGTGCCAGAGCTGTTATACCCTGAGTTATACCTTTGGAGGTGACCATTGTGTTTCCGGCTGAGGAACAGCCATACCTCCTATTGATTACCTACTACTGAGTCACCCGGATTATGTTACTGAGTCGGATCCCGAGATGGAGGATCGGAGAGTACGAGGATGATGAGAGCAGAGGATTAGACCGGTTGTCTTTCCTATGGACGGGGGGGAGATGATAGAGATGATGATGACGGCGATTCATCTAGGGATGATGCCAGGGATGAGAATGAGGACGAGGAGGATTAGGAGGACGAGGAGGAGGAGGAGCACTTAGCTCCGGCTGACTCTACTACCGTCGTACCTGCTGATGAGCCTGTTTTCCCACCTGAAGGAACAGAGCCTATTATACCACCACCCTCCACTGACATTACTATTGGGGCTAGGATTAAGGTCTAAACCCCAGATTTTTTCCATAACCCGTTCCACCAGAGGAGAGGTTGAGGGACTCTGACCTGAACTACTCCATCACATCACCACCTATATCATGATCACACCTCTGCAGGGGACGGCTCTTGCTAGGTGTACGGCCCCACCTGCCACATTCACCAACCTGTACCAACCATCATCTGGGTGTCTAACCTGTATCCAGACACTCAGGGATAACATCCACTCAGGCTTCTTGATGCAGTTTCTACCGCTTTACCACCACCGTCACTTCACCACTACTCACTATCTCTATCCATGCCAAATCCTTGTTAACCGTTAGGGATGATATTCCCGAATTGAGCAGCCTCCGCCAAGAGGTTGATTTGTCCACCATAGGCTCAAATATGAGATCGGAGAGAATTTATGTAGACATACCAGAGGTCAAGGGATATATTATGGTTTTGTTGCACTCGTTAAGATGCTTGATGATGGAGAGGCGGCAGGGATTAGAGATGTTGGGTACGGGATTAGGGATACTTGGGTGTAGCTCCGGCATGGAGGCTGTTCAGAGATAGACTATGACCGTGGGAGAGGTCAACACTAGGGTCGTAGAGCTTGCTGAGCTCCATGAGCGGGATACACAGGACTTGTATGCCCTACTAGAGGATGCTCAGGATAGTAGGTCTCGCATATCACAGCGAGTCGACATGAACTCGCAGCGGGTCGATTTACTTATGGGGGATAGGATGACCTTTCCAGGGACAGTATGGATGGTTGGAGGAGGAGGCCTATGCTTCCCGAGAGGCTTGGGCTCGTTCGATAGGATTGAGCCAGGCGACTCATCAGGAGCTTCAGACCCATCGTGATCATGTGTATGCACATGAGACCTATCTCCAGGCACACCAGACACAACTACAGCTGCAGAGTACTCTCATTCAGACACAACACCAGGTACACGAGACTCGCTTTCATATGCAGCAGACTGAGTTAGCAGCATTTCGAGAGACTGATCGTAGGCGCCAGGACCAGATGGTAGAGACGCTCCGAGTCATCAGAGATATGAGGCGAGAGATGAGCGACATGCAGGCTGAGTTGTTAGCACTGCGAGAGAGCCGCGTGGGAGCTTGACTTGCAGGGACAGAGGCTAGATTCCAGTTCACAGGAAGGCTTTGGGGACGCCGACAGTCACATTTACGTGGATTTATGTTATCTGATCTGGCTAGGGTCATTGTTAGGCATGTTAAGTATTAGGGGTTTTCCCCGCTAGCATAGCCTTAGATCTTTTGTATTGTATTATGTGTATTCAGACGACTATTTCATGTAAAATTTTCAAAGTTATGAATGAAATGGATGTGTTACTTTGTACTATATACTTCTCTTGTGTTGATTTACTCATCTATATATTATTATATCCTGTCATATAACCTCATGTTTTGTCTTTTGTGATCTAGACAAATCATGGCACCTACAACCAGAGGAGGACCAAATACCCATGTCAATGACACCAACCCAAACAACATGACCCCCGAATCCGTCCAAGCAATGATCGACCAAGCTCTCTTGCGAAACTCCACCAATGGGGATGGAAGCCACAGTTCGCACGGGGATAACCGAAGGAACGTGCAAACTGCGCGTCCTTGTTTTTACGCTGATTTCATGAAGTGCCAACCTTTGAACTTCAAAGGGGCTGAAGGCGTAGTCGGTTTAACTCGATGGATTGAAAAGATGGAATCGGTTTTCAATATCAGTGGTTGTGCCGTTGAGAACCAAGTAAAGTTTGCCACCTGCACTCTGTTAGGTGCTGCCCTGACTTGGTGGAATGGACAGATAAGAACCTTAGGTCCAGAGGCATATGCCATGACTTGGGAAGTACTCAAGAAAAAGATGACGGACAAGTATTGTCCGCAAGGCGAAATCAAGAAGTTAGAGATTGAGCTGTGGAACCTGAAAGTGTCAAGGAAACGATGTTCCGCATACACAAAATGAACGTTTCTAGAGTTACCTTTGATAAGTTCCAAGTTCGTTGCAAAATGAAACTGAGGCAGGTTGGACATAAGTAATCAGGGACTTCCCTGACAACATTTATGTGGGGAACGTCAAATCTGCCAGGGACCCAAGACATTGGATGAGATATTGAGTTGGCCAAATGACTTGATGACCAGAAAACTCCGCACTTACGGAAGGCAAATCTGACAACAATAGGAGTGTTGATGATCATCCAGAAACAACCATGGTTCACCAACAGGAACCCTTCAAAAGCAGATGTGCCAAAGTCTACAACATGGGTCCGGGCGATAGGAAGCTTTGGGGGATCCCTTAGCCCAAGGCAACATGTGCCATCTCCACCATACAGGGCCCGTGCACCCAGAGGTGCCACAAGTGCAACAAGATAGGGCACTTTGCTCGCGATTGCTGAAATACTGGCAAAGCAAATGTTGCTAACACTCAGTAAGGGCAATGGCGCACTTCAAAGGAAATGGTTGTTTTGAGTGTGGAGCATCAGGACACTCAAGAGAGATTGTCAAAAACTGAAGATAAGATGAGGAATTGAATGCACATAGGATGTGTTTATGCAGTTGCGGGAATGCAGAAAAGAGGGGAAATGCACCGAGAAACCCTGATGCAAATGTCGTCACGGGTACGTTCCTCTTAAATAACCACTATGCATTATCTTATTCGACATGGTTAACCGATAGAAGTTTTATATCCACTGCATTTAGTTCCTTGATAAACATCGCCCCAACTTCATTAGAAAATTGTTATGATGTCGAATTAGCTGATGGGAAATTAGTCGAGATAGACACCATTATACGAGGTTGCACCTTAAATTTCTTAGACCATATGCGTTCACTAGATCTAATGCCGTAGAATTTGGGTAAGTTGCGATGTCATTATCGTATGGGACTGGTTAAGAAGGATGTCACGCTGTGTGATAGTGTGCGTGAGAAAACTCGTACGAATGTTCCCTACGGGAATTGAAACTTGACTTTTTTGCGGGAAACGAAAGTAGCAAGGACGAGAATCCCGAGTTGACAGTTTTTTCATGTTCAAAAGATAAGAGACATGGCCAAGGGATGCGGCTCTTTTTTAGCACAGATATCCGCCAAGAAAGAGGAGGACAAGTCAGAAAGGAAACAGATTGAGGACGTGCCAATCGTCCGAGATTTTCCAGAGGTGTTTCCCGAGGACTTGCCAGGTCTTCCTCCAGCTCGACCAGTGGAATTTCAAATCGACTTAGTTCCAGGAGCTGCTCCCGTAGCTCGAGCACCATATCGATTTTGGCACCATCCGAATGGAAGGATTATCAAACATTTACACGAGCTTTCTGACAAGGGTGTCATAAGGCTAGTTCCTCGCCTTGGGGAGCCCGAGTCTTATTTGTCAAAAAGAAGGCGGTTCGTTAGATGTGCATCGGGACTATCGCGAGTTAAATAAACTGATAGTAGTGAATCGTTATCCACTTCGAGATCGACGATTGGTATGTCAAACTTCAAGGAGCCCCAGTATTTATTCGAAGATAGATCTTAGATCCGGATATCACCGCTTAGAGTGCGAGATCAAGAATACATAAGACTGGCATTTCAAACTCGGGTATGGCCATTACGTGTTCCAGGTTATGCCATTCGGACTGAGAACGCACTGCTGGTATTCATGGACATCATGAACGAGTGTGCAAACCTTACCTGGATATAAGTTCCGTAATCGTCTCATCGATGGACATACTTATTTATTAAAAAGACGTAAGTGGAGCAGTGAAGAACACCGTAAAGCAATTTTGGAATTGACTTAGAAGGGAAGTCTGTACGCAAAGTTTTCAAAATGTGAATTTTTGGATCCCGATGGTACAGTTTCTCGATACATGTCATTGAGTAGTTGAGGCATACATGTGGACCAGGCCAAGATAGAGTCTTTCAAGGATTGGGCATCTCCAAAGACACCATCGGAGGAGTTGCCATTTCTAGGTCTTGCTGGTTACTATCGAAGGTTCCATTGAAGGGATTTTCGAAGATTGCTAAGTCAATGACGAAACTTACTCACCGAAAGGGTATCCAAGTTCGTTGCGGGAGAAAAGGAAGAGAACGCTTTCCAGTGATAAAGATGAAGCTGTTGCATCTTTAGTGCCCCAGATTAGGCTTACCTGAAGGGAGCGAGACTTTGAGGATATACTATGAATGCATCACACAAAGGTTAGGTGCGGTGTTAATGTGAGAGAGAGAAGTGATTGCTATGCATCTCGGACAGGTTAAAAGTTCAAGAGAAGACTTCACCCACTCACGATTTAGAAACTTGGATCGGTTCAGTGTTTGCCCTAAAGATATGGAGACACTATCTCTACGGAACCAGATGCACAGTATTACACCAACATAAAAGGCTACAACACATTCTCGATCTGAAGGAGCTACATGAGGCAAAACGCCGTTTGGCTAGAATTACTGAGTGACTACGACTGTGATATTCGTTTATCATCAGGGAAGAAAGCGTAGTGGGCGATGCGCTGAGCCGGTAAGAACGGATTGAGCCATTGCTGGTTCGTGCCTTGGTTATGACAATGGTTTTGGATCCTTCCCAAAACGGATATTAGAAGCTCTGATCGTAAGCAGAAACCCAGAGAATATCATAAAGAGACGTAAGGACGGTTGTAGAGAAGGGATATACCCAAGGAAGATTGAGAACACGTGGCCGATGGATATACTATGCTTACACAGCAGGAGTTGGATACCTTGCTATGGAGATTAAGAATCCGTGATTATCGCTTACGAATCGCCACAAGTCGAAATATTCTATCATCCCGGTCCGAAACGATGTGAAGATGTGAAGAAATTATATTGGTGGCCAAACATGAAGGTTGACATCGCCACGTACGTTAGCAAATGCTTGACATGTACAAGGGTCAAGGCCGAACATCAAAGGCCATCGGGATTGCTAGTACAACCAGAGATACCCGAGTAGAAGTGGGATAATATCATGATGGATTTTATCACCAAACTTCCTAGATCGTCACAAGGTTTTGACATCATCTGGGTGATTGTGGATCGACTTACAAAATCTGCTCACTTCCTACCAATAAGGGAGAATGATCCGTTAGACAAATTAGCAAGGTTATTCTTGAACAGGGTAGTAGAAAGACATAGGATATCTGCCTCAATTATCTGTGATCGTGACGGAAGATTCACTTCAAATTTCTAGAGATCATTTTAGAAAGCTTTGGGTACAGATATTAGTATGAGCACTGCGTATCATCCAAAAACTGACGGCCAGAGCGAGAGAACCATTCAAACTCTCGAGGACATGCTACGTGCTTGCGTGATCGATTTTGGCAAAGGCTAGGTTAAGCATTTGCCATTGGCCGAGTTTTCATACAACAACAGTTATTACGCTAGCATAAAGGCCGCCCCTTATAAGGCACTGTATGGGCAAAAATGTCGATCACCGGTGTGCTGGGCCGAGGTTGGGGAAGCCCAACTGACTGGTCCGGAATTGATCCAAGAAACAACGGAAAAGATCGTCCTGATCAAGCAAAGGATGCAAGCTGCTCAGGATCGACAAAAGAGCTACGCTGATCGGAAGCGAAAGCCGATGGAGTTCGAGGTTGGGGACAGAGTTATGCTCAAGGTCTCACCTTGGAAAGGGGTCGTACGATTCGGTAAGCGGGGCAAGCTGAACCCGAGATATGTCGGACCTTTCAAGGTGTTAGCAAAAGTGGGGAAAGTTGCCTACAGGCTGGAACTTCCTCAAGAGTTGAGCAGAGTTCACCATACTTTCCATGTGTCTAATCTGAAGAAATGTTACGCTGACGAACCTTTAGTCATGCCGTTAGAAGGAATTCATGTTGACGATAAGCTCCAGTTTGTGGAAGAGCCCGTTGAAATCATGGAACGGGAGATCAAACGATTGAAGCGAAGCCGGATACCATTGGTTAAGGTTCGCTGGAACTCTAGGCGGGGCCCTGAGTTCACCTGGGAACGTGAAGATTCGTTCAAACAAAAATACCCACAACTCTTCACAAACCGGGCTTCGTCATCCACTACAAGGTCTTAAGCTTTGAGGACAAAGCTCTTTTAACGGGTGGAGACTGTAACATTTCTCAATTTCAGGTCATTTTACGACTCCTATTATTCGTCACTATTTATTTTGGTCTGATACGTGTTTACTTTTAAATTAACTTTAAGCTAAATCGCGTAGACTAGAAATAATCATTTAATGTAAACGGTCATCAAATAAATTAAGGTTTACATCAACCAAGTGGTATATAATTATTAAGAAAATAATTATTAACTTTGTGTATTTTTATTTTTATTGGTCACGTAAAAGGCTTACATTTCGCAATAAAATACATTTAGACACACCCCAGAAGTACCTAGACTTACCTAGACTCAAACCAATACCCACTTTTAAACCTTAAACACAAAAATTAAATCAATTCTTGTGTTAATACCCACTAGGGCTGAATAATGGGCACTAAACCAACTAGAAATCCTTAAAAGATCTTGCTAAGTACATGTACAACCTATGCTTAATTAAGACTTGTACTTAATGTCCCTAGATAAGCTAACATACAATGGATAATAACCACATTGGATCTCTTCTTGCTCTTGTATACCCGCGACATATACCACACATACATATACCATAAGATTTGTCAAATCTCAAGTATCTTGTACCATGGATATGGTAATTAAGAGATGTACTAGGGAGGTACTTAGGAGCTTAATACCCATTGTGCAAAGATCACTCATAATCTCCTTTTGTTCCTTGCCTTCACTCGTCACACACACAATCTAACAACATGAGATCTTCCTAAATCTGTACTACATAGGGCGAATTACAGGTGTACTAAGGTGCGTTTCTTATGATAAAACCATGTCTTGTTAACCATAAACCCAAAAACCACCACTTATGGCATTGGATTAGGACTTGGTGTAGAAACTAGTTAGTTACTACACAATGTGCCTATATAAGCAAGCCTCTACTAAGCCATTCATTCTTTACACACACTTTACAACTCACTAACAAAAACCATCCTTGTTTTCTCTCCTTATTTCGGGTATCATCACAGCCGAGAACAAACACCCTCATAAACTCAACACCACTCTTAAACTAGCAACTTAGGTTAGCTTCTAGTAATCAAGGAAGCTAGGGTTGATCGTATAAGGGTTTAGAAGGCAAGAAAGTTACGGGTGTAAACAAGGAAGCGGGTTAAATATTTGGGTTTTTATCTCAACCTTCACGACACCAAACAAGACGCTAGGACTCTTTGTAAGCCCTTTAGTCTATGTTTTTCTTGTCTAACTTACGTTCGTATATGTATAGAATGCATATAATATACGATTTCAAGCTAGACATGGGTCGTGCCTAGCATGGCACAACCCATGTACTCATATAGTGCTAATACTATGTGTATGACTTGTGTGGTGTAACTTAAAAGCCATAAGGCACTAATCATGAACTTGTAAATGAATTTGGACACCAAATATGAACCATGCATACGTAGAATATGTAACACCCCCAAAATCAGGTCGCAGCGGAATGGTAACATTGGGGTGCTACGTCAAAGTACAACAATCAAGATATAGGAAACGACCTTAAATGGACGTTTTAAGATAAGATTTCATTTGATGCCATAGCAAAATATCAGAGTTCATACATTAGGTCCCATATGTTGTAAAAGTCATAAACATTTCAAGTACATATTTAATTAAACAAAAGCTTCATAATACCAAAAGATGACTTAAGTTTTTAAAGATAATAAAAGTTGCATAAACTTTAGATAAAACACAGAATCCGTCTTCATTGATATCCGCCACGGCTCCCCTCCAATCTTCATACCCTAGGACCTGAAATTACATGCTAAAAGTCAACACAAAGGTTGAGTGAAATCATAGGTTTATCGGTAAAAAGGTGGACCACAAGATCGAAGTAATAGTAGAGACGCTGAAACACAGTCAAGTATCCCAAAACGTTTATTATGCACTAAAGCGCTGACCACCGCACCCTTAACTAGATTTGTGCCCCAATCTGAAAATAGGATGCCTTGCCAACAACCAACAACCTCTCAATGTTAAATGCAAAATATGCACCCGATCAAACTAGTGACCCAAGTCAGGGTGGGTATTTGGTCAAACCCATAGATCTAGAAAAAAGAAGGACTAATGAAGAGGCGAACCACAAACCCTCGCGCTTACCTACAGTACAATTAACGGTTCAATGATAGTAGGGACTGTGAATTCACACGGCAATATAGTGTACTTACAAAATATTCAGGCAGTAAATCTGGATAGCATACACTTTGTAAAACCCTTTTGAAAACACTAATTAGAAAAACACTTGTGTCCAATATAAAAAAACAAGCAATGTAATTCACCCCGTAGATTTTGTAAAACAATCACGTAGTAAAAAGGGGGCTATGAACTCACCTCGAGTGAATGGTAATCAACAAGTATTCACAATAGAAAAATGCGTCACGAAGGAATCCGAAGGCAACCTAATCTAATATAGGTCGTATAAGTACTAAACACTTTGATTATTTATAGGTCGTATAGCTCATCATACTATCGTTCGGGCTATCATAATTAAGAGGTCGTGTAGTGACGTATGAGGAGCTAGGACACTTTAAATCGTAAATCCAACAACTCGTCGATACGCCACCCCGAAGAGGCCTCATTATGAAACTCCCTAGTAATATAGTACTTTGATTAACTAATACCATATATAATTCTATATAGCTACATCACCATCTAATCGTTTTAGTGAAATCATATTTATAAAGTAAAAACGTTTATAATAAAGTTATACTTAGTAAAACTGGCGTTAAAGTTTCCTCGGTTTTTTTAATCCTTTTTTTCGTTTCCTTACTCCACAATTCACCTTCGTATTAAGACGAGTTATCAAAATATAACATTTTCAAAATTTTAGTTTTTCTGATGAATAGTGATTTTACTGTTCACAACAGCTACATATTTATTTTTATAGGTTTAGTTATCGTAAATCTCGTAAATGTCGTAACTTATTCGTTTTAACTCCGTTTTTAGCGATTCTTTCGAGTACGTTCTCGTATTTAAAAGTTTTATCATATTAATGATGTTTTAAAAATATAAGTTTCTGTGGTGAATAGTAATTTTTATAAAAATAGTTTTATAAAAGTATATATTTAACGTAAACTTGAAATCGTCGTATCTTTTTCGTTATAAATCGGTTTTTCGAGTTTCTTATCATTTTGGAATCGTCATGAGACGTACTATTTTTATAAAACATAATATGTATGTCTTGGATTTCGTGCCAAACCAGCCCCTATGTAAACTTTTATATACTTAATTATATAAACTTAGTTTATATACTTTTCCACTTTATAACTTACCACATGTTACCATACTTATAGATTTATTATTCCATGATATATACAACAATATAGCATAAGAAAAAGTGTACAAAATCATAATCAAAAGCAAGTTATCCATTTAACATATTTAAAACCCTAATTGGTGATATAGTTATATAGAACATGTAAACACATAAAAATGATGAAAGTAAAGACATAAAGGTTTATAGATAACCTTATATTGATGTATGATGATGAACCAAAGTATCTAAACCCTTGTTTAGATATAAAATCCAAGCTTGCACACTTGAAACCCTAGTTTTCAAATGAAAACCCTAATCTTGCTTAACACTTGCAAATGGTTAACCAAGGCTTCAAACCATTTTAGTAGGTCTTAGATATGTTGTGTGTATGCTTGTAATAGTGGTAGAAAATTTTGTATGGGTTATTTAGGAGGGGAGGTTTGAGTCGTGGCTTTCCAAAGAGAAAAGGGGAGAGAAAATGATTTTTGATAAGTGTTTTAAGTGTATGAATGATCTCTCTCAATGCTCATGCTATATATAGGAAGAAAAGTGGTCAAAGAACACTTAGAGGGAATTAAGGAGTCTTGTATTCTTGGTTCCCTAATTAGGAGGTGGTCTCATGAAATTAAGGAATATGTTTCTTAGCTAGATATTTTCTTGGTGACTTCTCCACCTATATTTCGTGTATATGTATGTATATAAGTGATATTTTGAGTTAATTTTAGGTATTGGGTATAAAAGTTAGGTAATTGTTATCAAGAAGTGAGCGTAAAAGAAAAAGTTGTGTGGTGTTCTTCCCCCTACCTTCCCCTCCCCGGAAGACCTAAAAACACCTAACACAAGACAAATTTAAAAACTATATATTATCGCTAAAAAACGTAAACGTTTTATACTTAACCAATAAAAATAAAACATACTAAGTTGATTATTACTTTCCTAATAATAATATAAAGATGTCTTGACGTAAACTTTAATTTGCTTGGCGTCCGTTTACGTTGATTGTTGATATTTAGTTTACGCGATTTAACGACATTAAAAGTAAAAAGCGAACACGCGCACTGAGAAAAAAAAATAAATAGTGAATTTAAATAGCATCGTAAATGACCTGAAAATATGGAAATGTTACAGTCCTTCCCCGTTAAATGAGTGATAAGTGTAAAATACACATATCCATTTATACCTAAAATAACCCAAATAAACCCAAATACAGCGACCCCAATACCAAAAATAAGCTTGTAATTTTGTGTTTGTTATGCCAAAAGAATGGAAAGTCCAAAATCCCACAAAAAAACACAGACAAGCAACAAGCAAGCACGGACAAACCACGAGAATCAGGATTAGTACAAAAGCCGAAGCCAAGAATGTTCAAGGGAAGCCCCAGTCAAAAGCCCAATCCAAAAAAGCCCACTTTTCCACTCATAAACAAACCACAAAGGGCCAATCTTGCTATTTTTTCTGGAAAATTATTTTAAAACTATAAAAAAAAGGAGAACAAGGGATGACAAGGGAAAACCAAAGAACCCAAGGGCCAAATGTAAAACCTACACCCTCCCACTCCCTACCCTCCACCTCTCTCATAACCTCTCCAAACCGCTCCTCTCCCCTAAACCTCACTATGTAACCATTTCTTCTACCATCCCAATCTCCACCAACAGTTTTAACATACCAAAAAATAAAGCGGAACCCTTTTATATTAAATACTATAAACTATAAACCTATTCACCAAAACCAACACAAACATTTCTATTCACATCAATCACATCCCCGACTGACTCCCACAAATTCACAAAAATTTCAAAAAACTTCACCATCCATTCAAAAAAACACAGGGCTAATTTGTAACTTACCGGGGGGTGCGAAGGTCAATTCCAATCCAGGCCGCTTCCAAGCACCACAAAGACAAAAGGCCAAGACCTAAGACTCAACAAAGGGGAAATATAAATAAGAGCTCGATTACAAGCACTTAATCGTATTCCTCAACCTGCTTATATGCCTCGCAGCCGCTCAATTACCTTTTCTCGCTCACCCAGCACTACCCTACAGCCAGCCTCGTCAACAACGCACCCCAAGCACGCTCACGCTCCCAAAAAAAAGGCCACGCGCCAAGAACCCCCACAAGCCCCCCCGGTGCACCCCCTCCCCCGCCAACGACGCTCCACCACAGCTCCCACCCCCCCACCCCCCCCCCGCCCCCAACCTACCAACCCGGGCCGGGCGGCGCCGAGAGCGCACCACCCCACGTGCAAACTGCCCCCACTACACCGCGGCCGCGCGTCCCCCGCACCCACCCCTGATGCCCCCTCTCCCCCCCCCAAACCCATCACACGCACCGCCACATCACCCGCCTGCCGGAGTCGCCGCCCCTCCCCCGCCCCACCCCCTCACGACCCCCGGCCCCCCCACCTCCCTGCATCCCCCGCCGCGCCCCCCCCCACGCCGCACCCCCCGTGCCCTCCCCCGCACACTCCCGCCACCCCCCCCCCCCCCCCGCCCCCCCCCCGCCCCCCCCCCCCTCCCCCCCCCCCCAGCCCCAAACAAAGGCCACGTAATCAATGGAGAAGCACAAAATGTGATGGGTTTTTGTGCTAACTCACTCACAAAACTAACACAAACGTCAAATCAAAGAATGCCAGTCTGGCAATCACGCTGGCAATCCTCAGGTGTCCATAACTTGATCAAACGGCCACGATTGAAGCTCAAATGATTGGCCAGGATTGAAAGTTTGAAGAGCAGAGCAAGAGATCCTAGAAGCTTCTTTCAGCACCTATAAAAAGGCCTCACCTCTCACACACAAAGGGGATCGATATCTAGTTTTTTTTAGTAATTTAGTCTAGCTTAAATTTGTATTTTTCTTAAATGTAATCTTCCTTTTTCAAGTAATGTAATCAGTTTCTTTAATTAATGAAATTCAGTGTTTAGTATTTTAAATCTCATTTTTAAGCTCTCATTTTAAAGTCATACGCTCTCTTAATAAACCAAATTGTCTCAATAAGCTAATAAGCTCATATTAAGCTCTTTCAGTCTATAAGCTGAAATAGAGCTTGTTGAATTCAGTATTAATCTTACCTAAACTTTTAATCAGTTTAATCTTACATGGATCTTATTGGATTAGAGCTTTTGGAAGGGGATCTTAACTTGGAAGAGATCCCAAGGACTTATACCCTAGCTTATTAATAAGCTAGGGAGCTTGTAGCTGCCATTATTGGTTCCTTTTGTTTAGCTAAAGGATCAAGTAAGTTTCTCTTTTCACTCTTCTCTAATTTCAGTTTTAAATTGCTTAGTTATAGTTTATATGCTTAATACTGCTTATTTGCTTATTCTCTTTGCTTATTAGTGTATTTGTGTTTAGTTTAGCTTATTAATCTTAGATAATCATCTGTTTTTACTTTTGATATTCTAGATCTTTATTTTTCTTATAGTCATCATAAAACTCAATAATAAACCCAAAAATATTAGATAGCATAGTATTAATCTTTGATTTCTAGTTAAATTCAGCTGTTAATTCTTGTTTATTAAGCTTGTTTTAAGCCAAAAATCATCTGGTAGTTAAAACTTGTTCATTAGATTTCACCATTAATATGTTGTTTCAAATCTTTCATAGTTTCTTAAAGAGTGTTTGGTTTAAGCTTAATATGACCATCTAAAGTCATAGGTTTCTAGGCAAAACAATTTTGAGTCAGTTTTAATATCACTTAAGATTAATAGGAAAACAAATTTCAAAAGTTAGATTCTAATTTTCAAAAGGTTATGGCTTAATTTTTCCTCTCAGCACCAGGGTACTTTTTGCCTTTCTTTTTACTTGTGAAATTTTGATCTAAAGCCCTTAAGGCTTGGATTTTGCTTGCATTGTGTTTAAACACACAATTTGAGTGTGTTTAAGGTAGTGGTAGTCACTAGGTTAGCCTGCATAATGGTCTTTGTGTGTTGCAATCTGCATCAGCAGTACTAAGTTAGTTAGTACTGCTGAACTTCAGGCTTATAATTGGTTTAGCTATTATAGGGTTTAGGATTTAATTTTCTAGTAGCTAGTAGTCTAGGTGTAGCTTAATCTGAATGAGAATCTAGTTTTCAATTTGTAGCTTAATTCATAGCTTAACTCTTGGTTTACACTTAAGCAAAGTGTAGCAGACACAAGAGAAGTATATAGTACAAAGTAACACATCCATTTCATTCATAACTTTGAAAATTTTACATGAAATAGTCGTCTGAATACACATAATACAATACAAAAGATCTAAGGCTATGCTAGCGGGGAAAACCCCTAATACTTAACATGCCTGTACAATGACCTAGCAAAATACAATAACATAAATCACTAGATGTGACTGTCGGCGTCCCCAGAAGCCTCCTGGTGATCTGGAATCCTAGCCTCTGGTCCTGGCTGTCTAGCTCTCCTCTGCGGCTCTCGCAGTGCCAACAACTCAGTCTGCATGTCGCTCATCTCTCGCCTCATGTCTCTGATGACTCGGAGAGCCTCTACCATCTGGTCCTGGCGCCTACGATCAGTCTCTCGAAGTGCTGCTAACTCAGCATGCTGCATCTGAAAGCGAGTCTCGTGTACCTGGTGCTGTGTCTGAATGAGAGTACTCTGCAGCTGTAGCTGTGTCTGGTGTGCCTGTAGATAGGTCTCATGTGCATACACATGATCACGATGGGTCTGAAGCTCCTGATGAGTCGCCTGGCTCAATCCTATCGAACGAGCCCAAGCCTCGCGGGAAGCATAGGCCTCCTCCTCCACCATCCATACTGTCTCCTGGAGAGTCATCCTATCCCCCATAAGTAAATCGACCCGCTGCGAGTCCATATCGACTCGCTGTGATATACGAGACCTACTATCCTGAGCATCCTCTAGTAGGGCATACAAGTCCTGTGTATCCCGCTCATGGAGCTCAGCAAGCTCTACGACCCTAGTGTTGACCTCTCCCACGGTCATAGGTGCTATCTCTGGAACTGCCTCTGCCGGATCTACCCAAGTATCCCTAATCCCGTACCCAACATCTCTAATCCCCTGTCGCCTCTCTTCAGCATCTACTGTGCTGACAAACCCATAATCTATCCCTTGACCTCTGGTAGGTCTAGCAGTGGAACTCTCTCCGATCTCATATCTGGAGCCTATAGTGGACAAATACAACCTCTTGCGGGGAGGCTGCTCAGACTCGGGAATATCATCCCTACGGTCAACAGGTGATGGCATGGATAGAGATGGTGGTAGTGGTGGTAGTGGAGGTGGTGGTAATGCGGTAGTAACTGCATCAATGAGAGCCTGGGTGGATGCTATCCTGAGTGTCTGGATTTGGGTTAGACACCCAGATGATGGTGGTAAAGGTGGTGAATGTGCAGGTGGGGCCGTGCACCTAGCAAGGCGCTCCCCTGCAGAGGGTGGTGATAGTGATATGGGTGGTGATGGTGATGGAGTAGTCATGGTCAGAAGTCTCTCAACCTCTGCCTCTGGTGGAAGGGATATGGAAGTCTGGGGTCGGACGGTAATCCTAGCCCCAATAGTAATGTCAGTGGAGGGTGGTGGTATAACAGGCTCTGTTCCCTCAGGTGGGAAAACAGGCTCATCAGCAGGTATGACGGTAGTAGAGTCAGCCGGAGCTAAGTGCTCCTCCTCCTCCTCGTCCTCCTCATCCTCCTCGTCCTCATCCTCATCCCTGGCGTCATCCCTAGATGAATCGCCGTCATCATCATCTCCATCATCTCCCCCGTCTATAGGATAGTCAACCGGACCATCCTCTGTCTCATCATCCTCGTACTCCTCCGGATCCTCCTCGGGATCCGACTCAGTAACATATCCGGGTGACTCAGCAGTGGGTGAATCAACAGGAGGTAATGGCTGTTCCTCAGCCTGAAACTCATGGTCATCCTCCAATGGTATATACTCGGGATATATAGGCTCTGGCACGTAGTCAGGGTCATGTGCCTGTATGAACATAGGCTCACGCTCATCCTCATCCTGAGGAACTAGCGGTGTCTGTGGATCCTCTGGGCCTAGTATGAAATCTGGTGACGGTGGGGCTACTGGCTGTAGCGGGAGTCCGTCGTATCCTAGTACGATGACCCGTGGAATGCCTCCCTCCGATATCTCCTCATCATCGGCTCCCCAGAAAGCTCTGCCGGGCTCAGAGTCGGTGTAGACGGAAGTGTAGGTAACATCAGATGTCGCAGAAGACATGGTTACTGCAAAAAGTAAAATAACTTATATAAGTATCTCTTATAAGAAAAATTCGATATGTTATGTCTGTAAGGCTTTTAATAATAAAGTCCTTATAGTAGTATACGTAATATCATTTATATACACGTATATCAATTAGGTAAGCACTTAGTACCCTACTAATGCTTAAGCAATGCATGTCATGTAAGCATATATGCGCTAGACGTAAACAAGTAATGCATGTATGTCCCTCGCAAATCCCATTTGTGAAAAACAGTTTTGAAAATGGTTATAGTCCAGACAAAACCTTTTGACCTGGTTCTCTATAACCTTGGCTCTGGTACCAATCTGTAACACCCTCAAATCTGAGCACGCAGCGGAATGTTTGAATATCCGAGGGCGTTACATTATTGGATCAATAGCACAAGATCTGAGAACGACTACTAAACGTGTCGTTTGAAAAAGATACATTGGATTAACAAAATACTTGTTTGTTACATAAGCCCATGGCTTCAAATTGTTCAACGATATAAATAAAGATTTCGGTTTATAACAATTGTCCCCAAAATGTAATAAGACCCCAAATCTTAAGTGTTGACTCTTCAATTATTGACTCCCAATGTATCATCGCACCTCGTGCCTTATTGACCTGAAAAACATGCTTAAAATGTCAACATAAAGTTGGTGAATTCATAGGTTTATGTAAATCGATTGTAGGACCGCAAGATTTCCAAGTGTATGATTAAGCAACAAATGCAAACATCATAAAAAGTAATTACGTTTCCTAAGCTCATGACACTAAAGCTCGACATATATGAATGCAAATATAAATTTGCCAACAGGTGTCCGTGAATGATGTGCTAACCCCGCAACATCCCAGATTCGACATGGTATGCGTTCGTTCCCAGTGATAGCTAGTCACCCGAACGGGGATTGTCAATCCCTAATAGATCTATCCATAACATTCGCGCCCACACAATGTAATTCCCAATCACATCTATGCAATAACATTCATGATCCTGGACAAATGTTATGGTAACTTAGGCAAACACGTAATCATGGTATAAAATGTACACTTGCGTCCAATTTGTAAAACAAAGCATGTTCTCACCCCAAGGATGTAAATCATTTAAATAATTGTAAAACATGGGGCTATGAACTCACCTTAGCCGGTAGTTCTCTGAATGATAATAAATATCCAAGTAAGCAGTGAATCACACCGTCAAGTACCTAAGTAAGTACGGTCAAGTCCTTTAGTTTTACAACATTTAATAATGATCTCATTGTATAAACTAAATTCCATTTTTTAAGTTTATATATACCGTTAAACACTTTGTGTGGTGAAGCACGAAATTTTTATTGTATTTATAATTCCGATGGTTCTCGAGAAACGTGAAATCGTCGTAAATAAATGTACTTATTTATTTCATCGTTAATCAAACTCGTTTATCGTCCGAATATCTTAAGGTTCAACCGACTTGTTAAGTGTTTTATTTATTTCACTTTTGTTTACTAACATACCCTTAAGTTTCTATTACTTTATACTTTAGCCCTAGTTTATAAATTATATGCGAACAATATATTTAAACACTTTAGTTTCGATAGTTAACATAATTAGTCCCTAAAGTTACCAAGGTGAAGTTTAGTCCTTAAATTACCTTAAATCCCTAAGTTTCAAGAAACTTCAAAAACATCCCTGGAGTTATTGATATTCGAAAATGACAAAGTTAATCCTAAGTTTCCGAATTGGACACTTTTAGTCCTTCAAGTGCGAAAAATAGCATATAGCTCTAAATAAAATTAGCCCCACAAGTGTCATTTTCTCTTTGTTAATCTCAATAATTATAAAAGTTGTTTTCGGCTTAAAATAAGCTTATCGAGCTTAGTTTTTTGGCTTAACGTGCTTATTGGGCCCGAGTTAAGGTCGTTTAGGCAATTTAACATTTATAGATCTAAGAAGACCCAAGTCTTTAATAAGCTCCATGTGGTCTGTCAAGCTTAAAATAATCTCGGGAGCTTATATAACCAACGCTCATACCACCCTTATTTCGAGCTTATTGGGCCCGTAAGCCCAATAGCTTAGCCCGATACACCCTTTTTGGTTTTTAGGCTTTGCTAGCTTATTTACCATTCATATTAAGCCCAACAAGCTGTTTTATTTCAGCTTATTCAAATTAAGCTAATAAGCTTTCTTATTGGCCGGCTTGGGCCTGTTAAGGCCCGTTAAGGGATTTTATAGTTCGGGCTTTGATCCTTTGGGTCCAATACCCTTCTAGGACTATGAGGAAGACTTTATATAGGCTGTTTAGGCTCCCCAATAAGCTGTGGAAGCTTATTCATGTCGTATGGCCTTTTGTGGACTCGGTAATGGACAAATCGGCCCACCTAGATTCGTTTGGCTTGATGAAGCATGCCGAAGGGTTCATTTATTGTTCTTAATTCATATTAAGCTCATTAAGCGTGTAAGCACACAATAAGGCTGTTTAGGCTTATTATGTCTTATGTCTCGCATTGGTCTCGTGTTGGGGCTTGCGTTAATAGCTACGGGCCCATTAAAGGCTCGCTTAGCTCCATAGAGGTATTTTTAGATATCAAGTGAATCAATAAGCACCCCTAGTCCCTTAAATAAGCACCGAATGAGCTTATTGATGAACCGTGGATCTCACTGTCGGCCTGTGTGGGGTTTTCGGGCATTGGCTATTAAGCCCAACCGTGTGTACTCATAGGTTCGCAAGCCCAATGCGACCCTTTGTTATCTTTGTTTCTTTACGTAGATTTTTCAAAGGCCCTAGTGACAATATGCCGCGGATTCAACTTGTGTATACGTCGGGTTCTACATGCAAGTGTTCATTAGGGTCGCATGCGTATTTCTAAAGCCCCCCCCCACCCTTTGTTTAATTTGTTTATCAACGAGAGTTTACGTGTAGTTTTTTAAGATTTTCGTGCTAGGTTATTGATTACGTTGAAGTCACTACTTGTCCCTCACCATTCATTGGTTCATGAGTTTTAATGAGCCCTTTACCCACACAATGAAATATACCCATATTAGAAACCACCTTTATATATTATGCGACATACATTAACAAATCAAAGGAAAAGATATTTTAACGAATGTTGTGGAGACTTATAATGGTCCTATACCCTAATAGATGGAGAGTGGATCGTAGAGTACCAATCCTAGCTCGAATAAACCTTATGTACAACCTTAGTGCTTTCTATGTTCAAGAATAAAGAAGTGGGGAGTGTTTGCTGCAGGTTTGTATCCCGAACCAAGAGGAAGAGAGAGTTTGAGGTGTGTATGAGTTAACAGAGGCAATGGGAGCTAAGTGATATTTTATATAGGCAATATGCTAGTTACATCCTCTAGTCACATAAAACAAACCCAAACCGTACCCCAGAGGGTGTTTTTAATGGGTTTCTAGTTGATTACACCATGGTATTATGGTTTAAACCACTTGAGTACAAGTTTTAATGAGAGGATTTTGGTACATGATTTGTTAAGATCTTGAAATCTTATGGCTTATGTGTATATGTATGTCGTGACCGGGTATCCAAGGAAAAAGGACCAACCAATTTAGTTATTAACCACTAGGAATTAGTTACTAGGAACATTAAGTACCATTCTTAATTACATAGAGCTTGTACATGTACCTTAAGGATCATTAGAGGATATGCTAGTTATTTGTGTGAGTAATCGCCACATGGCTTATGTTTATACAAGAGATTAAAGTTTTTTGTGTTTAAGGGTTAAAAGTGGGTATTAGTTTGAGTCTAGGTAGGTCTAGGTATTTCCGGGGTGCGTCCAAATGTATTTTATCGTGAAGCGTAACCCTTTTACGTGACCAATAAGAATAAATTACGCAAAGTACATAATTATTTTCTTAATAATTATTTCTTAATTGGTTGGCGTAAACCTCAATTTATTTTATGGCCGTTTACATTAATTGATTATTTCTAGTCTACGCGATTTAGCTTAAAAGTAAATATTAAACATTAAACGCGTATCGGACTAAAATAAACGGTGATCATTAATAGAGTCGTACAATGACATGAAAATGAGAAATGTTACAGATTGAGGGTTATGATTGAGAGAGGATGCATGTGTGTGCTTTGAGTGTGTGTGTGGGTGATGTGAACAGTGACGTGGGATGAGGATGGGTGGAATATTTATTTAAGTTTAGATTATAACACATATAGTCCTTCACGTTTCATCTCTCTTTTATTTTGCCATTATAAGTTTTATAAGAATAGATCAGGATAAACAAAACACTTATAGTCCCCTAATAATTTAAAACTAGCCATACCCTATAACTTAAGTTGGCAAGAAATCATTCACCAAAGGCATAAACAAATAACACTTAGGCACATAAAACTAAAATTAATTAACTTTTCCTTAAGATATTTGTTTATTGTTAAAAAACCGATTTGTCCCCTAAAACTTAATTTATTATGACACAGAAATTTGACATCTCTCCCCCCTCAAATAATGACCCGTTTTCTATTTAAAGAGCTGTTGTCATTGTTTGAGTGGTCGAATTGTCTTTGAAAATCTTTTTGTGATTACTGAAAACACTGATTCATTATGAAGACAACTTTTTACCAATAAAAATAAGATTTCTCTTATTTTAACACATAAGTGCACTGACGCGTACACTTATGGAAATATAGGAAGCACGGGTTGTGATGCAAAGTAATCACAAGCCTTTGCATGGTCATAAAGTAGACCATGCCCGAGAATAAATTCCCGTTGAGAGGTCAAGTTTCCTTTTTGACGGAATACTTGCCTTTAAAATGATGTCCGGGTTACTATCTGAAATAATAGCAAGCCATTTGGCATGTTTTGAAAACATTTGTAACTTCTGCTCGAACTTCATTTACAGCCTCGTATCATTATTGAATGACATTTCTAAGACCGTAAATGTTATCGATTTTCAGAAGACATGCCTTTATTACCTCTTTTTATATTTTTTCATTTTTTAATTTTTTCTTTGGTTTTATAGATTTTATATTTTTGTATTTTGTTTTTATAAAAGTTTTCTAAAAATGAAAAATCTTTTTGGTTTTTATGGTTTTATGTATATACATATGATACAGGATATGTGAATAGGTACCACCACTATTCATCAACTTCATCTGCCAATTGTTTCAGAGTCTCCGGCGTAAAACTCCGCATTCCCAGCTTGTTGATCAGAAATTCAATTCTTTCTCGGCCAAGAGCTTTAGTGAAGATGTCCGCCAGTTGATACTCCGTATTGACAAAGTAAAGTTCGATCACCCCATTCTCAACATGCTCCTTGATAAAGTGAAATATGATGTCTATATGCTTTGATCTGGAATGTTGAACGTTGTTACAACATAAGGCAATAGCGCTTTTGTTATCACAATACATTGGAAGTTTGTTGAAACCAAAGCCATAGTCGGTAAGCTGTGATCTCATCCAAAGGATTTGAGCATAACAGCCGAACAAAGCAATATATTCAGCTTCCATACTGGATATCACAATGCTTTTCTGCCTTTTTGATGACCAACTAATAAGTCTATCTCCCAAAAATTGCATACTACCAGATGTGCTATGGCGTGTATCTTGACAACCAGCATGATCCGCATATGCAAATGTTGTTAGAGCAATCGAAGAATCCTTCGGATACCATAGTCCCTGATTAACGGTTCCTTTTAGATATCGAAAGATCCTTTTTACTACATTTAAGTGCTTTTCGGTAGGCCGAGCCTGATACCGGGCACACATGCATATAGCAAATTGTAGGTCAGGTCTACTAGCTATGAGATAAAAAAGGGTGCCTATCATACCATGATAGTGTGATGAATCAATGACTTTCCCTTCTTTATCCTCATCCAGTTTGGATTTCTCCACCATGGGAGTATCCACTGGGTCACAAGAGTCAAAACCGTATTTGTTTAAGGATTCAAGGGCATATTTTGACTGGTTAATAAAGATGCCTCTGAGACTTTGAGAAATCTTTAGTCCTAAGAAAAATGAGATTTTGGCCATCATTGACATCTTAAATTTCAAACACATGATTTTAGAAAATAGGTCACAAAGTTCAGGTGTAGATGTAGCAAAGATGATATCATCGACATATATTTGTACCAGAAGTAGTTCCTTGCCGTCTCTGCGTATGAACAATGTGGGATCCACTGAACCTTTGGAGAAGTCTTGGGATATCAGGAACGAAGACAACATGTCATACCACGCGCGTGGAGCTTGTTTCAACCCATAAAGAGCTTTCTTAAGCTTGTACACGTGATTTGGTTTATCTTTATCCACAAACCCATCCGGCTGGCTAACATAAACTTCTTCCCGCAGATTACCATTCAGAAACGCAGTCTTCACATCCATTTGGTAGACGACCATGTTCATATGAGCAGCAAACGCGAGAAAAATCCTTATAGCCTCTAATCTTGCAACCGGAGCAAAAGACTCTTCAAAATCGATTCCCTCCTCTTGACGCGAGCCACTAACTAAGCTTTGTTCTTTAGAATACCTCCCAATTCGTCTAGTTTCACTTTGTAGATCCATTTCAAGAGCTCCCATACCTCAAGTCGTTCAAACTCATTAAGTTCTTCTTACATTGCTTCAATCCAACAGGCTTGAGTTAAAGCATCTTTATACGTCTTGGGTTCAACAGCAGTAAGGAAAGCATCATAGTAACAGAACAGAGCTTGCTCATGTAATTGTAGCTGAGTGGAAACTGGTCTAGCGAGTTCACCGATTATGTTTTAAAGTGGATGATCCTTAGTCCATTTGCTATTGTGTTCAGAAATTTAGTGATCGGGAGGCACAATTGTATGAATAATATCCGATGATGAGGATTGATCAGAA
>BQNB010042592.1:0-46020 GCA_026074375.1 Tanacetum coccineum
ATCTAAGTTTTACAAACATACATAAAACTTAAATTTAAAAAGCGGTAAACTATTCAACCCCCCCTTCTAGTTTTCCACAAGTTATTATTTACAAAGATAGGACAAGGATCACAATTTTGTATAAACTTTTAGTTGGACTATGAATGATGTGCCTGCTTCTTGGCGGTGGGTTATATTCGCCCCGTATCTTGGTCAGGCATCTCGGACGGCATTTAAACAAATACAACCAGTGTTTACAACCATGGCGGTGTTTGATCCCCTTTTGTATGTGCATAAGTCTCCGGGTTCAATCCGTGTCCCTTCACCGGGTGATTTTTTTAAAAAGAAACCGACAAGGCAGCAGGTAGAGGATGATAAAGATTAACGATCTGCCTTCTCAAGTAATTTTAGAAATTATCTGACCGGAATTAGTAGGGGTGAAAGTACTTGATGGTTATGCTACCATGCTGAACGAATATATTCCCTCATAGCTTATGTGAATTATGCCTTTACCTGCAGGCAGGCAGAAAGTGCAGCCACGTTTTGCTAGACACCACCAGAAGTATCTGGCGAAACGGGAGTCCGTAATCCTTTCTCTTTAAATAATATCAATAAAAGCTTCGTACCACTTGCTTCAATACAATATTTGAATATTGTTGGACCTGAAACCGGTGGCCGCCATGTAAGTGCATCATTTGTTTTATGGTCCGCTATGTTATATAACATCGGCTATTTTATGTATATTGCCTGATATTTGTTACAGGTGCTACTGTGTTTGGCAAAAGGAAAAGGAAGTTAACCGTTGGCTGCATAATTGTATTTCTTAGCTCTGTGGGTTTTCAGAGCCGGAGACACGGTGAGTTTAACTTATTGTTGGCCTTATTGTTATATGTTATAAATTTCAATTTTTATATGCATTGCATGTTTGCTAATATGGTGAACAGTTGCTCCATTCATACTTTTCAGGTCATAAAAAGTCAATCATATCTTATCGACGACGAGTCTTTTATTCAGAAATAAAAGATGATAATTTGATAAAGTAGTTTGTCAATTGTATAATGTATTGTGCGTTTAATATTTCAGGTCTGGAATGCTGAGAACTTGCAGTGTCTACAGACTTTGACGGATAATACTGCTTTTGTGATGTTGATTCTTTGTTGGGATCAGTTTCTTTTATTATGCTTATTGGATATAACAATAAAGGTATGTTGATCCTAGTGTTGGTATTGGCGTCATCCCTTTATAAATTTATGCAGAAGGTTCATAGTCATACTGTTTGCTTATGATTGCATGTTCTGCTTACATATGCAATTGTGGGTGGATACATACATCGGAACCTTGGAAGTAACTTACACGCATAGTGCGGGACATGTATGTTTTTCTAACTCTTTTTTAACTTAATTAATGAATACGTACTTACGCCTGCTGCAAATGGTTTCTTTTTTTGTATTTAATTAGACAACAATAGATACTCTTCATAATCGTTAATAGTTTTCCTTTGCTTTATGCAGCAGCAACTTTGCAATTGCCATTAGTGCTACGACACTCAGCATTGCCTTTTATTTATGCCAGCGCATCAAGTTATGCTTCTACAAGTATACCATTTCAGTCATACAAGTATAATACACATCCACGATTCAGATAGTATTGATAACGATCGATAATGATCTTTGGCAGATGTAGAAACTTTAATGGATTTTGATGACACAAGAACATCAAGCAATGTGCTTTAGAATGCACATCAAACCTGATCTAAGCACTGCAACCTATGAATCTGATTTAACGATTGATTTCGGTAAGTGGTCTTAAAATTTGTTATATATGGACAATACTAATGCCTTGATCGTCATGTAGCATGTGATAATTTTTGCAGATTAAATGGACATGCCGAACTGCTATTACCTGCCGCTTTTGATTTTTTTTGGGTGTCAATGACACAGATGCTTTTTATAACGACATGACTTCTGAAGATTAAGACAAGGTCTTTGCAGATAACGCTATTTTTTCTTGATGAATAGCGGAGGAGGTGGTTGTTAAAAATTTGGTTGATTTTTTATGTTACTGTTATGTGTAGGCCTTTTTCAGATTCAGACGCGGTGGAGTTACATGACTAGGAAGCACATTCGTATTTCGTATGTGACATATTTAGTTAAATATTGATGTCTAATATGTTATGAGATATTTAATTGTGCAAATTCGATATGTGTTTCTACATGATATAGGCCAACTAAAGATTTGTTGGGCCAAGTATCATAAGCTTTTGTATTGCATCTTCTAAGCTGCATTCAAAGAAAGAACTTAAAATGCTAATGACAATTTTGACCATTATTATTATGTTGGTCAGGCATTGAAGACAATTTGCTTAATGCCAGTTCGGCTACACGTACTGCTCATCCGTTTGCTCAGATCGGACACGCTGGTAATAATGAACATCATTCTTAGGTGATGAGTTTTGGTCTTGCTTTCATTTTACATTTTTTCCCACAGGTTTGCCACACGGGTATATGTTTTGGGAACATGTGATCAAACCTGTCAGCATTGTGGTGAACGTTTCTGGTATGAGGAACGTATAAAGAATGCTCCCAAGAATGTGCGTCTCCCTCACGAGTTAATTTTAGGTGTGAATGTTTTTTTTTTGTAAGCGTACTAAGGATGCTGTAGGCGTTTTTTCTTATGTGTAAATAGTTAGCTAATTAATTAGTAACCTTATAAATTGGTTGTGTGTAGAACGTAAAAACATTTAAAGATTTCAAAGGCTGCGATGATGCCAAGCAGGAGCTCGAGGAAGTGGTAGAGTATCTAACCCATTTTGTAACACCCCCAAAATATGTCGCAGCGGAATGGTAACCGAGGGCATTACTTCATAATACAATAGCATAAGATATAAGAGAACAACTTCTAAATGAGTCGTTTGAAAAGTACCTTCATTTATTTGATTGAAATAAATAAGTTATAACATTTGTCCCAATAGTTTGCATCAAAATGAAAGACCTGAAATAGTACAACGAGGAATGATAGTTTGTATTTATATAAAAATCCATGAATGTATTCTTGAAAAGTTTAGACTCCAATGTACATCAAGTACATCAAGCAGCTTATTCACATGAGAAATACATGCTTAAAAATGTCAACATAAAGTTGGTGAGTTCATAAGTTTATGTATGTATAAATATAGGACCGCAAGAGTTCAATGTGTGAAATAATGTAACACATACAAAATCACAAAATATAATTACGATTGCGCTAAGCTCATGACACTAAAGCTACAACTATGTATGTGTGCATATTTATGCAATAATGTACCCGTGTAGATGTTCAACCCACAACATTCAAAATCCGATATGGTATATGTCCGTTAGTTCGGTCGTCCGAAGCTAGTAAGCATGACTTACTCGAACGGGGATGTCAATCCCAAATAGATCTATCTATAACACACGCGCTTACAAAAAGTAATTAACAATTCATGATACTGGGCATAATGAGTTATCGATACTTAGGAAACTCGTAATATGTTTAAAAGAGTACTTGCGTCCAAATATAAAACAAGGCATGTATCTCACCCCGAGATTTGTAAAGTGTTGTTAAACAAGTAAAGTGGGGCTATAAACTCACCTTTAGGTAATGGAAGTGATTTTAGAAAAATCAACAAAGAATGTCGTCGCAAGGGACCGGTACGCATCCTATTTAATTATAGGTCGATTTAGAATAACGTATGGAAATATGAAACAATGCACTATATTTTATTGTAACATTTCGTATTTCCAGGTCATTTACGACGCCATTTAATTCACTATTTATTTTAGTCTCGTATGCGTTTACTTTTAATTCCTATTATATAGTTAAATCGCGTAAGCTAAAAACTATCATTTAACGTAAGCGGGCACCAAACAAATTAAAATTTACGACAAGCAAGCATTATATTATTTTACGAAAGTAATAATTAACTTTTATATTTTATTTTTATTGGTTACGTAAAGCGTTTACGTTTCGCAATTAAATACATTTAGGCGTTCGCGGAACCACCAATTCTCATCTACACTTCAACAAATACCCATTTTTATACCCAATACTCAAATTTTATAAAACTTTACTCATTTAACTCACATTTGCCGATTTCACTTAAGTATACAAGTTATAAAATCCAATCACTATCACTAGTACACTTGTAAACCATGGCACATGAGAACTAGATCTAGTATCTACCAATCTTGACCACCTTTTTCCTTGTTTTCCTCTTGAAACCAACCCCCACCTCTTTTACTAAGCTTGGACTTGTAATAGTAACTTGGACCAAGACTTGTAGTATATATACATGGATACTAGTTCACACTTTCATTTCACTAACAAATTTAACATACACTCTTTGTCTTTCTCTCTAGCCATACACGGCTCAAACAACATCAACAAACAAACCATAAACTTTTCATTTTAATAGTCACTTAAGTGTTCATGCATTCTTAGAGTTTGATTTTGGAAGGCTTGTTAAACATTTGCAAGGTTTATTTCAAGTGTTTTCAAGTTAAGGTTTTCTATGGAAAACTAGGGTTTTGTGGAAGTCTTTTCTTGATAAATACTTGGGTCTTGCTTGTGTATCGTCCTTACTCATCTTCATTAAGGTCTCCTAAGAACCCTAACTTACCATATTATTTACTTTCATGCTCTATATAATTTTGTATAGTTAAATCACCATTAGGATACTTTTAAACATGAAAAATAAACTTATACTTGTGACCATGGTTTTATGAACTTTTACATATGTTATGTTGTTGGTAATATCATGTTATAATGGGATTATAAGTGTTGTACAATCTTGGGATATGTATAAAAAGTTTATGTATACACTAGTAATTAGTAGTTACTTATTAAAAGTTATGAACAAAAAGTGTTGTAAATGACTTGTTAATCTTGTTATCATGGACTCATGTGGACAAAATATGGACTAAGGACTTATAATATATATAATACATGTGATATAAAGGACTTGTGGTATTATATCTAAACTAAAAACTAATAAAAAAAACAAAGTTATGTAAATAAATACATATGTATTAAAGAGGGGCTGTTTGAGTTCGACTTTTAAAGCATAGATTTTATTGTTTATAAAAATAGTACGTCTCATGAAGATTCCAAAAAGGTAAGAAACTCGAAAACCCGATTTATAACGAAAGAGATACGACGATTACAAGTTTACGATAATTAATACTTTTATAAAAATACTTTTATAAATAGTTACTGTTCATCAGGAACATTTATTTTTGGAAAACATCATAAATAAATAGAACTTTTAATTATGAGAACGTGCTCAAAAGAATCACTAAAAACGGAGCTAAGACGAGTAAGATACGACGTTTCAAAGTTATCGAACATTATTTATAAAAAGCTGAAAAACCGTAAATGCTTCAGCAGCTACTGAAACTCAGTTTCGAGGGCCTTCGGGTCTGATTGAGCCGAAGTGTAAAACTACAAAGTTGTTCGGAACGGCATTTTACATAAACCTGCCAATTTGCATAATTTTCGGATGTATATTTTGTAAACTAGACACTATTTCTTGACGTGAATAGTGTTGGTTCGTTTTTAATAAAACAATTTGCAAAACATTTTGGAAATACTTAAATAATATTTATACTTAGTTTAAACTTTATAAATATTATTTTACAAAGGCGATTAAACTGTTAAACGATTATACGAGATCAAATACATGGTATTTAATTATCAAATGCAATTTAAGCATGATTTCACAAACACAATTAGATGGTGATGTAGCTATATAGAATTATATATGGTCTTCGTCATTCAGAGTACTTAGTACTTATTCGGCTTATATCTAATTAGGTTGCTTTCCGTCTTTATCGTGACGCATTTTCTGTTATACCTCGATCATTCATTCACTCACGGTGAGTTCATAGCCCCACCTTTTCTCTTTTAATGGTTTTCATAAACTGTTTTCGGGGTGAGAATACGTGCTCGTTTTACTAAGTAAACTTATTGATTTCTATACGTAGGCGTTACATGACTGTTCTTACAAAAAACTTGATTTGTTTACTACATAATTTGAGATCGTTGGATACCTATATTTGAAACCGTGAATTTTGGACATGATTGTTTTACCTTGGACACAAGTATTGTTTTCTAAACTGTATGCTATCCAGATTATTGCCTGAATGCTATTGCCTAAGAGCTACGAATACTGGTGCAAATCCCTTATAATTACGAACTCGGGTGCAAATCCCTTATAATTACGAATACTGGTGCAAATCCTTTATAATTACGAACACGGGTGCAATTCCCTAAGAATTACGAATACGGCTTCGATGTCATGAGCTTAGTGCAATAATACCTGTTTTATATTTAGACTTGGTGAATCTGATTCCCTTGTCTATAATACCTACTTTGGACTACGAAATACGTACTTAGTCTGCTGTTACTTAAATCTTGTGGTCCACTAAACTGTTTGATTTCATTAACAATTCTTGATTTATTGAATCACTACTTGGATTTCGGAACTGATACTTTTAAATGTTGTAACGTTTCTTTTCTTACTGAAACAGTCCTTGAATTATTTCAATACTGCTTTTACTTAAACCTATGAATTCACCAACATTATTGTTGACGTTTTTGCATGTATTTTCTCAGGTTATTATTTTGCTAGTGGAGCATTGGGAGCATTTGAGTCGCGCGGATATATTTTTGAAGGCTTAATAACTTGAGTACCATTTGACAAACGTTTTGACAATGTTTTCTAATACATTATAAATGGAACCTGTTGCAACTCTGATCTTTTATTAAATAGAATGTGACACTTTATTTAAAACGTCTATTTTAAGGTCGTTTTTTGTAACTTGTGCGTATGGACTATGAAGTAGCACCCCATTGTTACCATTCCGCTGCATACCAGATTTTGAGGTGTTACATTTATCTTGTTATATCACCACCTAATAATTTTAGTCTTGGCTTATAAATTAAAATAAATATTTCATTAAGTTTACCACTTTTATTGTTTTTACAATGATAATATATATATATAGTCTAGTTAATTTATAAAATCATATTTATAATGTTTAAAACGCGTATAAATATTATATAAGTGATACTATATTATTTTCTAAGGTTTTTATAGTCCAAACAGACCCAAAACGTCCGAAAACACTGTTTTACTATTCATGTCAGGAACATACATTTGTAAAAAGTGTGCAGAAATTTTCATGTCACTGTCCGAAAAATAGTCCAAGTTTGATTAAGAATAACTCTTCCGTTTTACACTTTCGGGCTTCAAAACTCGTGCTACATGACCGAAAAATCATTCTGAGCAAGTTTCTAGTTTTATACTTAAGTCGGTTCAAACTCAAAAGGGGTCAAAATTACAAAAACTATTTATGTCATATTATATATAAAAACTGCGTTTGTCGGTACTGTTTCAAATCTTGTTTTGACCATAACTTCTTCGTTTTATGTTCGTTTTTCGAGTTCTTTATATGCTCGGAATCGTATTAAGATGAACTAACAAAATTTTAAGGTTTTAACTAGTCAAAAAAATCCCTAACTTACTGTTTGGAACAGGCTGCCCTTAGGTGTATTTTACACACTTTAAAACTATAATTTTAACCTTATTTATACAAAACAACCTCTAATCAAACCACTTCGACCTCTTCCACAATCAACACATCCAAACTAACCTAATCCCATCCAACACTTCACAATATAATGAAATAACTTATAAAATCAAATAAGCTAGTTTATGAATAACAAACTTGACAACATGTTTAATAATTATATAAGTAAGTAGTGTTCTTGATTTCTTTGCAAATATTTATAAAAGATTACTAGTTGGTGTTATAACATATAATCATGATGATTATGTGAAAAAGTAAATAATGTAAGTATGGAATCATGTATAACATAATCAAGATGTATGAAAATCATAAGAGTAAGTAAAGTACGCTTACAAAGTTTATGATAAAATGAAACCTTGGCTTTGATTTTTAATCTAAAAACCTCAACTTGAATAATGAAACCCTAACTTAAATCTTGATAAACCCTTTCTTTAACTTGAAACCCTAACTTGGAAATCAACTTAGAACACCTTAGATATCAACCTTTTTTTTGAACTGGCAGAAATTTATTAGAAAGCTAGCAATGAGCTAGAGAAACTATTACATCATATTTGTACAAGCTTTTATTGGATCAAATGTCCAATCATACCACAACGGTTTTATTTTCATATTCCTATGATTAATCCAAGCATGTGAGTAAACTTTTATGTCATCAGCTAGAGTATCTTTCCGCGAAGGTTTAAGGTCAAAGCAAACACGGTTTCGATACCTCCAAATCACCCACAAAGTTGTATTAACAACAACGTCCAAACAAGGCTTAGCTCTAGATTGTTTGAAATATCAAGAAAATGGAAAACTATGAAAAGTTTTATGGCTTATTTAAGCCGTGGGCAGGAGGAGAGAAACAAAAGGGATTTTGTGATTTTTGCAAGTGTAAAATGAGAGTGAATTAGCTAGTTATATGCATTGCTTTATATAGGGGAAATATTGTTGGGAATTATATTTGAGTTTATAAGACAAAACATGAATGAAACAAGATGGAAACATGAAGGACCAAAGTTGTAGTCAAAGAATACTACAAAAGATAAGAAATGAAAGATTTGGTCAAAGATAATGATTAAATAACTAATTAATTTTATCATTATTATCATTATTAGTTTCCATGTAAACCTTGACTCCTTATACTATAAAAGAAGGTCTAAGGTATGTAGTTTATACATCCATCCATAGAATAGAATAGCAGACTTCTCAATGAAAGTTTAGCAAAAGCGTGTGCGTGTACACGTTTAGTAGTAGTAGTTAGTGTATTAGATAGTGATTGTAGTCTCATTTATTCTGATTAAATATAATGAAGGCTTCAATGTTTAGTAGTTAAACCTTGTTGAATATCATTATTGTTCTTATTATTCCGCTGCGTATTAATGTTATTCGTAAAACTAATCCTAGATGGACTGAACGATTCTCAACATGTGGTATCAGAGCAGGTGGCTCTTAATATCTAGGATTATACAAGGTTAATGTATCGAATTGGAAAAGAAAAGAAGAATTCGTGTAATTGTGTACATCATAAGGGGATCATGGGTTTTAGGGTTGATTCATACGATTATTGTTTGATGAAGATGGCGTAATCAAGAAACTCTGATTTTTCTAGGGTTTTTCATATAGATATTCATTGTTTCTGATTGCATCAAAGATCACGTTTGGGATTGGCTTGGTATACAAAAAGCTAAAGGAACTGCTTGGGCCAATAAAGAAGATTACTTAATACTGTTTGGCACATGTAAAGTTACATTAATACTGTGAGGTACAAGAAAGTTTATGACATTACTGATTCGAGTACATGCGGTCATTGTATATTTGTTAAACAGTTTTAACAGTATTAAGTTAATACTATTTGTGCACATGGAGGTTAATACTGTTATTTGATTCGATGTTTGTGCTACCTGGATGTTTCTACTGTTCGTGCTTATGCCAAGTTGGATTTAACACTGCTTATTCGTGTTAGTACTGCTCCTTGTGAGTTAACACTGGTGGCTATTCATGGTTAATATTATCTTTGAAAAGATAGTACTACTCGATTAACAACAGTGTAGTGACAAATAAAGTGTTACTATATGCCATGGGAGGAAGGAGCAATTGGATTAGTGACAGTTTTTGCAACAGATCTGTGATGGTATGGTGACAGCTTTGTAACAGTTTTGAGACAGAAAAAGCGTCGCTAAGTGCTTTGGTTTGTTAATACCGCTTTTTGAAGCAGTTTGTACCATTAGTGCTATCCGACATAGCTAGTTTGTACCGCTAGCTTTATCAGATATCAAATAACTCACGGTTTTGGATCTCAGATAGATGATGATATTATGGCTTATTTTTAGGAATTATTATGAAGAAAATTGGTTATTGCTTATTTGATGTTGTAGTTGATTTTCACAGGGTTGTGTTCTTATCATATCTCAAATGGCTTACAACATTTTGAGGTAAATTGTTTGTGCTTAATTGTTGTGACGAAGACTTGATGAATCTAGCAAAGGTGTGGGATTTCTCTTATGGTGCTCAATGCTCACATTTGCTATCACTTTAAGGAGTTACGTTGTTGTGCTCAGTGTCTCATTTTATAGGATAAATGAGGATTTTGTCAAGAGATTGCGATCTACTTATATTTTGGTCTTGGTATAAGTTTAACGTCACGTGGATAGTGCAAGACATAAGACACAAGTTTGGGAAATTCTACTTCTTCAACATATGGGTTATACTCATTTTTCTTCATCAATAATTACCACTTGGGGTCTACTGAGTTCGAGATTCAAGAGATAGTTAGCATACTTTCAGGGGAAGCTTATTGTTAACATGTTTAACCATCTACATGTACCACTGAAGGGGAAATGTTTACAAGTTGCTCATCTACAGAAGACCCCTATTTGATGATGACAAAAAGGGGAAGAATATTTAATGATTTGCAGCTTGATGATTCTTAGTGGTATAGCATGGATTAGGGGGAAGTTTCATTCGTATATCAACTTCAGGGGAAGTTCGTGCTTATTGGGTTTTGTCATTATCAACTAGGGGAAGATTGTTGAGAATTATATTTTGAGTTGATAAGACAAAACATGAATGAAACAAGATGGAAACATGAAAGACCAAAGTTGTAGTCAAAGAATACTACAAAAGATAATAATTGAAAGATTTGGTCAAAGATAATGATTGAATAACTAATTAATTTTATCATTATTATCATTATTAGTTTTCATGTAAACCTTGACTCCTTATACTATAAAAGGAGGTCTAAGGTATGTAGTTTATACATCCATCCATAGAATAGAATAGCAGACTTCTCAATGAGAGTCTAGCAAAAGCGTGTGTGTGTACACGTTTAGTAGTAGTAGTGGTTAGTGTATTAGATAGTGATTGTAGTCTCATTTATTCTGATCAAATATAATGAAGGCTTCAATGTTTAGTAGTTAAACCTTGTTGAATAGCATTATTGTTCTTATTATTCCGCTGCGTATTAATGTTATTCGTAAAACTAATCCTAGATGGGCTGAACGATTCTCAACAAATATCTAGGGAAAACATCGTACAAATCATTCATGAAAATAGGGGGCATGGGTTTATGTAAGAATGGAGAGGTGGTGGTGTGGTGGTGTAAGAGTTTTGGTAAGACTAGGAAGAAATGTACCATAGTTGGTGCAGTGCTAGTTATCAAAATATCTAGTGTAGTATAAACTTTGGTGTAATTTTTGTATGCATATACATACTAGGCCGGTTGGATTGAGAGTTTGAGGGAGAGGGAATTATTTAATTTTTTATAAGGTATAATTATTGTGGGTATTGATAAAGGTGGTATAGTTTACATGCATGCATGAAAGCTCAAAACGCGAAACGTAAGCGTTTTACGTAACGTATAAAAATAAAATACAAAAAGTTATAAATTATCTTCGTAATAATTATATAACACTTGTTTGACGTAAAATTATATTTGTTTAATGCCGGTTTACGTTGATTGTTGACTTTTGGTTTACACGATTTAACTTAACAGTTGAAATTAAAAGCAAATGCATAAAAGTTCAAAGTAAATAGTTTTGAGTTTATTGACGTAAAATGACCTAAAATTGTGGATTGTCACATTTAGACTACACGTGTTAAAAGCCGTTGGTTACAGGTTTGTCAGCTTCTTTGTGTATATTTTCTAAATGTCATGTGCTAGGTAACAATTGGTAGTTTAAACTATACTGATTATTCTTTCAATATTGCTACTGTGTTTTGACAGCATGTATTAATAAGAACGAACAACATAGTAGTTGTAGTTCCCATGCGAACATCAATTGTCCAGGTTCTCTTCCTGAAGGTAAACCTACTTCTTGGCTGCTTTGTGGAATTGGTACGTCAATGATAAATTAGACTATACTCATCGACACAAATCTACTTATAAGCAATCCCAAACACCCTCTTAAGTACATTGCGTATTTTGACTATTATATAAAAGATTGGAGATTTGATATAAATTTGGGAAGATTTGCAAGCTTTTAGAAGTGGGGTTTCTTTGATTTGTATGCTGTCTTCTTTTTGGATAGTAAGAATTTTATAAAATGACTGAAAATTTAATATAAAGTTTTTAGATTTTATAGCTTTTAGGAGTGGGGTTTATTTAATTAGTATGTTGTTTAGTTGTTAACTACATCGGGTGTTATAGATTTTATATACTAAGAGTAAATATTTGATATAGATTTTTTTATTTTGCAGCTTTTAGAAGTGATGTTAAGAGTAATTTGGTTATTCAAAACAAGAGATCATTGCCAGCAGTTATTCAGTCTTTGGATTCAGGTATTTAGTATGTTTTCTGTTGTACGGATGGTTTCAAGATTTCTTACTATATATATATATATATAATATAATATAAATATATCATAAATATAAATATATAATAAGTAGTCCCAAAATATCAATAATAGTAAGAGAAGTATTCTGTGAGGCTTTTAGAAGGAAATATTTACTTTTAACCAAAGTAAAACCCTAAAAAAAACTTCCAAGGTCGTGTCCCGACGAGGTGCGAATTCGAAAATCGAGGTAACGTTTGTGGAACAATGCTTGAATATCACAATTTGGATTTGGATATCTATTTATACTAATAAAATGCAAAAACAAGTAAAGGCACGCTAAAAATGAAAGCAATTAACGAAAAAACACAAAAAACGATAACGGGATCCTAAACCCGTTCTTTAAAAAACCTAATTCTACAAATTTAACCCTACCAACGCAAATTTAATTTTTAACAATCCTAAATGATAAAAGAATTTTTTTTTAAAGAATTATATTTTTTTGACTTTTATTTTATTTATTATGAATTAAAAACAGTTTTAATCTATATTAATTATTAAAAATATTAAACTAATTACAAAAAATCTAAAAAAAATCACTAAAAGTACTTTGAGGTGAGCTTATTCTAGGAAAAATAAATTAAACTTACCAGCTTATCTAAATAAGCTGGAAATAAGCCTAAAAGGGCTTATAGGCTAAATAGCTAAATAAAGGATAAAAGGAAAGTTAATTAGACTTACAACGAAAAAGTCCCAAGGGAGCTACTGGCATTGAGTGTGTGTGTTAAGGCTTTGGTATAGAAGGGGGAGGTTACAGGTTCGAGTCCTGTGACACTCTTTTTGCTAATTTTTTTTTTTCAATTTTCTTTTTAAAAACTTAAAGAACAGACAAAAATGAGCAACTTTAATAGAAGGGACTATGTTTGAAACTTAATAATAAGCTGGAAATAAGTTAGAGAAGAATGACAGTTTCTTTAAATAAGGACTTAGCCACTAATGACTAAACTGCCTAGCTATTTAAGGCTCAATAAGCAATCTCAATTCCTAAATAAGCTAAGGCAGGGTAAGAGCTAGACCTAAGAGGCATAAAGGATTGAAAATGAGCAAAGTAAATAAGCTGAAATAATCTTAAAAAATAAAAAGACAGCAGATACAAATAAAGACTAAATGGACTTGACCACTATTTTAAGCTAAGAAAAAGGCCTTATAAGCATTCAACATATGCTGAAAACTTAAAACAAATGAAGTTTAGAACTAAAATGACTCAAATAAGAAAACATTAAGCTAATAAGCTAAAGGTATAAGCTAGAAAAGTAAGCTGAACAGGGCAGTTTGTGCTTGTTTTTGGAATTTTCTATTTCAATGACAAAGTGCAGCCTAAGGTTCTAAGACTCAAAAATAACTTTGACTCTATAAAAAGACTCAAAATGAATTAAGACCTTATCAAAATAAGCTACTTTTAACAAAAACTAACTTATATTCAACCATAATTATCTGTAATCACAGATCTTAAAAAACTAATCTTAAACGTTTAAACCACTTGACTACTTTTGACAATAGGACTCAACAGGCTAAACCAAGGTAAAACAGCTCAAGACATATTTACATTGATGCAAATGGAATGAGTTTTGAGCACTAAAACCATTTTTCAAATAGACTTTTAAGGAGATTATCAAATAAACAGTTTGAGAATGCTTAGGGACTAGCAGACTTGAACATGTAGGTAAAATAACTACAAACTTAACAAAATTGACTTCTAGCTTTTAAAAACTAACATTTAGGCTATTTCAAAGGTAATGAGAACTGATTTGAGGACCCCAAGACAAATTTTACCCATTTTGACCCGTTTTATAACCTTGACCCAAACACCCCTTTAAATTCATAAAATAGATTTTTAAGCTAAAATAGAATAAGACCTGCATCAAACTAAATCAAATAAGCATAATAAAGACAAAATAAGCATTTAAAAGCAAAATAAGCAAAAATTAAGCAATAAATAAGCTGATGCATAAAATGGACTTGAAAATGAAATTTAGAACTTACAAAGAACCTTAGCTTTTGTCAAGAACTTCAACAACCCAAACAGCTTTCAAATCAACCTATAGCTTCCCATGAAGCACTAATACCATGGCCATCCACAATTTACCATGCTCCATGATTTTTGAACAGTTATGGGTAATTTTTGGTAAAATGAAATAGTAAACCCATAACAAGCTATTGGAAAATCTTATATAAGTTTAGAACAGATTGTATAAGCTTATAAGAGCTTATGAAAGAGACTTGTAAACAATAATGAGCTTGAGAACATTAAAGAGCTTAAGAACAGATTTTATAAAACTTGAACACTTAAATTTGCATTAATTTAAAAGAGGGTTACTAGACTTAAAAGTTAAAGATAATAAGTAAAAATAAGCTGGAAACAAGTTTAAAACAAGCTACACTACTACTAAGTTATATATTTTCTATTGTGACCAAAAGCTCCTATTTATAGCCGTTTGTGAAGCTTTGAGTTGTGTTTGTTGTGTTTCTTCTATGAGGAGCTTCAAAGCTTCCATCTTAGCCATCAAAAATTCTTGGTTACCAAGCAAACTCACCTTAGCCCTTGATTAAGTATCCAAGTCCCATCGGCCAATGAAATAACATAGGATCGCCAAGGTGGATTTAGCACCATATAGAGGTGGGGTAAGTAAGGGGTGTGACACTGTTTTATTGGTTTTCATAGGAAGTAGGATAGGGATGAGGGAATAGTAAAAAGGCGGGAAATTGGTTTATAAGTTTTGGGGGTACGGGGTTAAAGAAAAAGGATGTGGGTATAAAGGGTTTGGGGGTTATTGGGACCAAATGTGTAAATATTAGGGACTAACTATGTTAGTCCCTAAGGACTAACGATGAAAGCCCCTAGGGACTATTAGTGCAAACATATTTAAGGGGTTTATGATTGGGCTTTTGTTGGGCTTGTTAAGGATTAAAAGGTTTTTGGACTTATAAGGTTAGGCCGTGTGATGTTAAATGAATTTTAGGGCTTTTGATTTAACAAATGAGATTAATGGGCTGACTCGGCCCATTAACTTGGGTGCGAGTTGGCCCAAATAAGATTTCTTCGAATTCTTCTTCGGCTTTGACTTGTTGACTTTTTGGGTTGACTTTGACTTTGACTTTTTCATGCTTTTCCATTTCGTGCTTGGTTTTGTCCGTTTTGCTTCGTTTTTGTCCTTTTTCTGAATATCCGTTACCTGCACAACACAAATAGCAAAACAAGCATATATTTGGCATTTTATGTTCGTTTTTGGTCATTTAGACTTGTTTTTAAAGGTAAAAGGTATGTGTAATTAAGCACATACCAACGGATTATTTGTTTAAATTAGGATGACACTCAATTACTTATCTTTTCATTGTTTATTATTTTAGACTGAAATGATATAGAAAAATTAAGAAATGAGGCGCCCAAATGTTGTTGAATGATACATATTAGGATTTAAGCTCATTTTGACACTTGATATCGGGTATTCAAAGGCTGTATGGATGTGCATTATGAGTCTATGGCATTATGTATGCTATATGTTATAATTTGAATAAGTATGGTGTTGATTAGAGTTGTAATAATTACTTATGAATGTGTTGACTTTTTGGTTTTTCTTGATTATTTAATCCATTGTTAGATGAAAATAAGGATATATGAGTAATTATGTCCGAATGAAACAGGCGATCTTCGTTCATCTGATATCTATCAAGTTCTTGATGTTGGTTGTGGGGTCGCTAGTTTCTCAGCTTATCTTCTTCCGTTAGATATACATACGATGTCATTTGCTCCAAAAGATGGTCATGAAAATCAAATCCAATTGGCTTTGGAGCAAGAGATTGGTATAATGATATCTGCCTTAGCTAGAAAACAACTCCCCTACCCCGAGTAACTTATTTGAAATGGTTCATTGCTCAAGGTGTCAAGAAGCTCATTTTCATTGTACAGTAGTAAGTCTGAAATTAGATTCCAAACTCCAGGTTAAATGTAATTAGGTTTGACAAATAATTTGTGCTTTGGTTTTTAGTAAAATCATAGTTAAGTACATAATTGTTACGGAAGCCATAGTACTGGCTAAACTCAGTTAGAATGTTTTTATGTTCTTTGACTCTACCGACCCATTTCAACATCAACAACAACGACCCCCACCCATCGTACAGCAGCGGAGCGCGGGCCAATATACTCTTTTGAATAGAAGTTTAAGGAATAAATTAACATTGAACGATTAAACATATGACTAATTTGGAGTAAACATATGGCTAATTTGGTTATGAGTCAATTACATCGTTCGTTTTCGTGGTTTGAGCCAAATCCTTAATTGAGTCTATTTTTTTATTGCCTGATTGATCCTTATAATCAAACTATGTAACACCGTCTATTCTTATCGCCCAATTCAGTTATCTTTCTTCGTTAACTCCCCTCATGTGCCTTACGAGGGTATTTCTGTCTTTCCCACTTTAACACAGTTTTCTACCTTTTTTTAGAAATATTCACTTTAATTCTCAACTACCATCTTTTTTATAAGTCAAACTCTCTTTGGTCAAACCCTTAAACATTTTTCTTTTATTTTTATCTTCTTCTTTATGCAACATCATCACCGGCCAACCACTTGTTGTCACGTCGCCGACCACCACCTATTGTCATGCCGCCAATGCACCACCACCACCATAACCTATAACTTCAACCACTATCATTATCACTAAAAATAAACATATGACACACCCCCACCAAAACCTATAACACCTGCCACCACAACCCATAACTCCAGCCGCCACAACCTATAACTTCAGTCTCATAGTTTGTACTTGTAACCCGGATCCGGCCAAATCTCACATATCAAAAACCATCACAACAACCATCATCATCACCCACAACAACTCAGATCCTCAACAACTCCGTCACACCATGCAACCACCACCACTCAAGCTTTGTCACACCACGCAACCACCACCCACAACAATTCATATCCTTAAAATCACACAACCAGCACCCAAGCTCCGTCACACCATGCAACCATCAACCACAACAACCCAAATCTACAATAACCACCATCAGATTTACAATAACCCTCCACCCCAACTATCCATTATCTTTGTGGTGGTTTTCAAATAATGAAAAAATTAATGGGAATGAAAAATGGAGATTAAAGAAACTATTCATATGAAAAACAGAAATCAAGAGTTTGTTTAGATCTAGATTTGTCTGAGCATGATGATGATAATGTTGGTGGTTATTTGACAATGCTGGTTGTTTGTGGTTGTTGTGATGATAGTTTTGAGGATTTTGATGATACCCTGGAGATGTTACTAATATATGAAGAATGGTTAAAAATAAAAACTGATAAATAACTAAAAAATATATTATTATTGTAAGAGTCTGATTTTGTTAGTAAAATGTTTATTTACATTAGGGGAAAAAATAACAAGCCTGTTATTTTTTTATTTATTTTTGCAAGAAAAATCTGACAAAAAAACGTTTGTATATCAATTAACGAATTTTTTTTGAGATGACAAATATACCCCCATGTGCATGTCACATGCAGGGACGGAATCAGGGGGTTCCCGCGGGTTTTGGGGAACCCCATTGGATTTTTTTCGATATAGAATTTTTGAGAAAAACATCGATTTTTCCTAAATGCACTCGGTCAATCAAAATGTGTTACTAGTATTATTTAGTTAGTATACATCAAAAAAAATTATGCATCCAGCCATATTTGGTCCTGATTATGTCCCTTTTCACATAAGAGCATTTAATGGTATAATTACACGATCATTAGAGATGAGGATATACGGCGTTACATAGTTTCAAGATAAAGATCAATTAGACAATAAAAAAAGATAAAAACCCAATCAAAGATTTTGCCTAAACGACAAACGGTGTAATTTAGTCTTTCATAATTGAATTTTATGGCAATATCGAACATCATGTTGGTCACAACTAAAAGATCTTTTGTGTTCGAAAATAGATAAAAATATTGACTATAAATTTGTAGAATATTAGTTTATCTAAACTCCTAATCAAAGAAATAAAGAACTAGAGAGAGAAAGAGAGGGATGAACACTTCTAGAGAGAGAAAGGAAAAGGGAAGATATTAGATTAGAGAAAATAAGAAGTGAACCACCAACCCTCTCCAAGGCATGGAGAGGGGTATTTATATCCTAGAGTGGCCAGCCATATGGACCCTTAGTGGGTTCATCATGGGTTTAGGCCTTACTAGACTATTTAGTTTCAAATATTGCTATACGAGCTATCAAATGATATAATGAAAGTGGCTGACACTTTTCGTGTTCCTAACAATCTCCCCCTAAGGGAGGTCACTCCATTTTACAAAAAACTTAAACCTTGCATACTATGCTTTGTCTTCATTCTTATGCTCGCAGACTTGTTTTCTTTACTTCATCTTGTGAACATGATGTAGTGATCTATGACTTTAGGCTTGAGCTTGTTCTGATAGGCTTGACTTGAATGTGAACTTGAACTTCTTTGAGATCATCAACCAAGCATAATCTCTTATCATCATCTTGTGATCTTTTGCCTTCTTGTGATCTTGTGACTTCTGGACCGACATGCTCATATTGTTCTTGATGTTGAAAGCGTATGTAACCATCTTTCTTGATATTCTTTAACTTTAACACTTCGTCACTTTATGAATGACGTGCGGTATCAACTTAATACTTCGTCACTTCAAGAAATACATACGGTATCAGAGTAGCGGAAGTCTTAAAACATGTGCTAGAGCTTTCATGAGGTCTTTAATTTTGCCGGTCGAGTATGAGCATGTGGCTATGAATCTTTGAGTCAGCTGGAACCAGGTACCTCCATGACCATATTTAAGTGAATCTGCAATAAAACAGTTAGCAATAAGGTTGGGGACGAATCTGGCTTTGTCATTCGCCCGGGTTTGGTTGGAGTAACCTTCGAATCCGTGAGGATCGACCTGTGATGAGGTAGATTCAATTTAAGAAGAATCTCATTGACAGGATTTCCAGCTGAAGTATTAAATCTATCTAACACATATGTATTAGATTCATCGTACTTAGCATGTTCTCATTACCGGAACGTCTCAAAGCAGAGAGCACGGTAAGAGTGAACCAGTGAGTTACTATCTCACAGATTGAAATAAAAATTGATTTGAAAAAATCAATCAACGTGTCACTTGCTAAAGTGTTTTTGTGACATATCAAGAGTTTTTGAGCATTTAAAAATTCATCAATCGTCAATTCATATACTGGAACAAGTTTGATTCATGTAGAATTGCACCATCGTTTCTTTCCAGTTGTCACAAGCTTGATTCATATAGAATCGCACAAGTCACCTACCAAGAGCTTGTTTGATGTTGGCTCTAGCAGGATTTCCATCGTCATTGTGAATACTTTTGTATCACTCTGATGTTCTGGCAAGATCACAAGGATAATGCGTAGGACTCTTACATTATTACTTGTTTTCACAATGTGTGAGCAACAAATACATTTAGATAGTGTCCTAATGAGATTTATAGATGATCTCGTGGCTCTTGACTCAATAGTGCACTTTGGTTTTAGTGTTCGGAGGCTGGAGCAGACTGCCGCCTTTTCAATACCATCTAACTCGGAGTGAGAAAGTTGATAGAAATGCGTGTAATCTCCGTAAGAAATGAAACAAATTTTTTTAAGAGATTCTAAGTGGCTAGGGAGGGTTGTGCATTGCATCATTGGGTCCATGATGTTAGTCTTCAATGTCAGCAATCATCTTTGTGATTCTTGACAGCAGATGTATTGACCCGGTTTCTACCTAAGTGTAAAGAGGGCTTCTTTCTTTTCACCCTTTATCTTAACTTTTCTTTTTAATTCGTCAACCCCTTTAGTGCTTGTCGAGACTTCATAACTAGTACCTTGTTGGGTTTGTTTCAGTACTAGCTCCATCTCAGTCGGTACTTTTTCCTTAATCTCACTTTACTCCTTTTCTTATACCTAAGGACTTCTACACTATCTAGTGGAATATCCCTGGGTAGATCCCTCTGGTTCTGGCTGGATTATGGAAATGAATACCTAAACTTAACCACCTTATAACTCCAATACAATAATTTAAATGGGCGGTCTTTGGTACTTCCACATTTCAGCCAACACGTAACCATTTGCTCCCCCTTCATATGTGCATCGATTAATCAAAAGAGTTTAGCACATATATGGGATAGCGTACACTAGAGATCTTAAAATCACATTTTTAGCCATATATTTTAATCACATTTTTCCCCTTATTAAAAATGTCAAACCTCTTGATATTTTAGATATCAATTGATTCAAATATTTATGGTTTCAGGGAAAAAATGTCCAATTATTAATAAGCCGATTATTAGAATAATTTAAAGCTCCCCCTCAATTTTTGAGGGTATTATATGGTATTTGAGTGCGTTAATTTGAAATTTTTTGAATTTACTGAGAAATTTTTAAAAATCCGCACTCAAATACTATTTATATGCCTAATACTAGTCTTACACTACATATGTACATATTCACAAAATTTATTATGTACGAGAAAGTGACCTGATATGGATAAGGACACAATATGACAAAGTCATATCATCTGTTCAAGCATCCTGAAGTCATTTCCGTATTCTCTGCCTCCAACAAACTTTTCCAAATTCCTCATTAATCTCCTCTTAAACAGCTACTGATCGAATTGATCATGATGCGAGACCTTTTCCTGTCCAGTTTACTCCATGTTCTTTTTGGCAAGTACTCCATCTCCAAGCTGGAAGCAATATCATGAAGAACCCTTCTAATAGATGTGAGTGTGCCGTCACATAACTTGTAGAGTTCACCCGAGCGCATCAACCTGTTTCTCTTGAGCTTATATTGATAGATGATTCCTTGAGGGTTTTTGTATGCAGAGTACGGTGTCAGTTTGGAGATGTCAAATCTGAAAGTTTCAGGCTTGGTGATATTAAGTTTCTTCTGGTAGCTTTCGACTCCTAATTGAAGGTCTTCCACCCGCTTAAGAATGACAATGCTTCTGGTGAATATCCTCAATGCGACATTTAGGTCGAAGATGACATCCCTTTCAAGGTTTGAGATTTTCTTTTGAACCAAGAGAAGCAACATGTCTTCAATATCACGCAGATTAAGATTTGGGAAGTCGCCTTCCTTGAACTTGTGGAGCGTGTTGTCATCTCTTCGAACTTCGATCTTTTCCAAATGTCCGTAATCATACTTCTTTATAACTTTGACATGGGTTACTGCAATTATTCTTTTTCTGGAGTATACATCATGTGAGGACTTCATGTGTCTTGCGAATCCATAGATCCTTTGTCGTTTCAGACCCCAGTGCAAAATTACCCAGAGGGAATATTTATCATATGTAACCTTCACCGGACTCCATAACGTTTGAACCATGTATTTGATCCCTTCAATCGTATCATACTTAGCTATCTTGATTTTTTTTGTAGAAGTTGTGTATTTCCTGCTTAGGCTTCCACCTTTCAGATACTCGAGGTCGTTGTTGATAAAGTAGTCAGCAGGAACTACTTGACGACCTTAAACTTTAATCAATGGTAACGGCTTGCTAAGATCGAATGGATATTGATGACCTTCAGGATTAGTCCAGTCAAGACGATCAGTGACATCTTTGTAGCATTCTTCAAAATGGTATTCAAGTTCCACTCGACTCTTGCATGTCCCTTTGAGCAGATTGAAGGTTGGTCCAACAAGATGTTGTTGTGTCAGATTATCAATCTTCAGATGATTCATGCCAAATGCTGAGAAGTCAATTGGAGTTCTCATCAGTTCGTCAAAAGAGAGAGGAGGCTTTTATGCTTTAGCAATTTGGCTTATCCAAGTCTGAGGAGGTCTAAAATCAATTTGTTTTCCATCATTCCAATCAGGATCAGGAGTTGGAGGTCTTTCTAGTTTCTTGAACCAATCATGCTTAGAAGCTATCTCGACATTGGGTTGATCCTCAATATTACCCATGTCATCTCTTTGATCTTGTGGCATTTCATTGTCTACAGTCTCAAACACTGGTTCCTCTGCTTGAGCAGACTTGCCAGATCTTGACTGAGACTTGGTGCCTTTGGATGAGCTTGATTGAGAATCTTTTGATTTAGAGCTTCTTGGAGGTTCAATATCCTTGCTTTTCTTACTTTTCTTTAACCCTTAGTCTGGTCCAGCTGGTGGGTCTTCATCCTTGTCCTTGTCTTCATGGCTTCTCTTTAAAGATTATGCTTTACCATACGAGTCAAAGAGATCCTTGTCGAGCTAATAAGAGTAGATTAGTGCATCGTAGAGGTTTTTGTGTTCTATAGCAGCTCGATACGATTTAATTTTCTCTAATTTGTCTAACAGAATCTTCTTCAATTCAAACTCAGTAAGTGACGTTGCTGCCTTATATGTTGACTGCGGTTAAGAAGAATATTTATCCAAGATGACATTCTCAAGTGATTCCGTAATAGTACTCTGGATCACAGGAGTGGCGAAGTCTAATACTTCCTTAGGTAGAATTTGAGGGAGTAGACTTTTGACTTCATCCTTAATAATGTCTTTCATTGATTTCTCAACAACATCTATGTACAACTTCCTCTCTTCTTGAGCTTTCTTTTCGAATTCCTTAGTGTATGACTTGAGAGCTATTCGAGTAGCATAGCCAATTCTTGTACTCAGAAGATCATCCACCATTGTTGGAAGTTGAGATTTGACATATTCGAGGAGTTATACATGGTCAGTTTGTATAACAACCCAGAATTTTCATCAAATGCATAATCAATCTATTTTACTATGATCACAAATCTACGGGGAAATTTTTCTCTTTATTACATTACTTGCATTGTCAACATCTCAGTAGGCAATGTAACTTACATAACTAAAGTAGACGAGCTCACGCAACCTATCTATGGTAATTCTATCTTCATATATGTCAAGCAAATATCATAAAATGTCAAGTCAATATTTTAATATGCTTATTACAAAGTATATTATTTCTATAATGTACCATTTGCAACGTTATATCAAAACGGGCTTTAAACCGTTATCGTATACCTCTAAACCCTAATTATTCTATTTATAAGCTTTCATACACATTTTTTACACTCAAAACCCTAATTCAAAAGTCAGAAACCCTAACCCGAGCAAAATAGTAAATCATGACCCGTTTCTTGGTTTAATCTATTCTTAACCCACAACCAACACTCAAATAAGTAGTAATAACTTAATTTACAACATAAACGATCATATCCTTCATCATTTATCATTTTAGCAACAATATTCAAGAATAAACCAGGAAAACCCGAATCTAGTTTTATCCCTTAAAACTTTAAAATACTAGGCCCTAGTTCAGAAGGATCGGTCTTTAATAAACATAGGTTCTGAGAGAAATTTTTCAGTAGGATCTGGATATTAAGTGAAAACAATAGGTTGTTGCCCTATGTCTTGTGTCATTTTGAGGTTTTAGAAATCAAACCCGATTCGTGTCGGATGAACTCTTGATATTAGTTACAGCCGAAATGGCAAAGGTATGCAGATTCTGCACACTATAGTAATGGCTAACTTTATCTCTAAAATTTTCTATCGTAATACTCATATATGTAATAAACTAAACATTGTAGAGATGTGACTGTGACTCTTAAATTCTTACAATGCTCTGGTGGTTTGAGCTTCACGGTAAATTACGGTTTGTATATAGAAACCATTTTACCAACACTGATATTGCTGTCCAAAAACAACCTTGTATAATCAAACCAAACACCCCTGAAAGTCTAGATCCACTCCACCTTGCATTCTAGCCTTCCTTACTCATCCCCTGCTCTCCACATCACCCCCTGTGTCCTAACCTGGTTATCAAAGTTTATTGGCCTATAAGTGTTATATCACTTATAAATTGGGAGCAAATATATTCATTCTAATCATCCCCCCCACCCACTCTTCTTTCTATAACCCATTGAGCAAACATTTCCTTGCCTCCATATTATCCTGGATCATATAGAAGATCAAGAAGCGAAGCTTTGGAAGTTTTGAAGCCCGGGAACAAGATACAAGGCACGTTGTAAGAGTGGAAATACTACCCGAATAACGACCCCAATTTCCACCATTTTGCTTCGTGTAATCAAACCCAGGTTTTGAAATGCTCTCTACTTTGTAGCTGTTTTCAACGTCGATGATCAAGTCCTCCTCTTTAACTCTCGATTAAAGATGTTCTCGGGCAAGTTGAAATCCTGTTGGTCTGGACCGTTCACCATTGCCCATGTCTTTCCATATGGCACTGTTGAGTTATCTCAAAACTCCGAGCTAAATTTCAAGGTGAACGGTCATCGAATTAAGCACTACTTTGGAGGGGACGTACCACAAATGGTTGTACCGGATCTCCAAACCTTCCCCAAGGACAAATGAATTCGGAGATTGGGTCAAGCTTAGTGACCCTAAATAAGCGCTTCATGGGAGGCACCCCATGCTTATCCGTAGTTATATTATATAGTAATGAATAAGTGTTTTTGTTGTGAGGAGGTTTGCCTCTTTCCATTCTCGTTTGCTTGTATTTTTGTGATTGTCCAGGATTGTCCTGGATTTTTGAAGCATCTCATGCTCGTGGTTTTTTCCTTCGATCACTCGAGTTTCAAACTTACAATTAGTTTGGGGAAATCCAATATCCTAATCTTATCGACTAACGTTTATCTTTAAGCATACTTAATAAACGGCTTAGGATTTACGTAGAGACCCTTCTTAAAACATTGAGGAAAATGTTTAATTCTAGTATGGGGGGGGGATCTATCGATTTGATTATGCCTGCAGACGTTGTTCTCACGTACCCCGTTTTCCTACAAAAAAATTTTAAAATTTTTCAAAAATAAAATAAGTGTTTTGTTACAATTTTGACTTTCCTGCTGGGTAGAATAAGAATAAATTTTGACTCGATCGAGCGTGTTGAGCTCTAGCTTGTTCCTTAACTTTTAGGCTAAGCGTTCGCGGAAATTCGCGAAGAATGAAAAATGATAGAGTTAAGTATGAGTGGGATGCTAAACAAGGATTATTTGGAAATCTTAAGAGCTCATGTATGTAATTTGTGGTTTTTCTCCTATAAGCTCCTAACCGGATTAATAATACGTGTTGTTTTTGGAGATTAAACTTAAATCAACAATTTTTATGTAGAGTATAGCAAAAATGTTAGTCTTAGTTCAAACTTATACTTGAATTTTTCAAAAAGATGTTCTTTTCTCTATATAAGGTATATATATACTATTTATATATAAATATATAATAAATTATATATATATATTATTTATATATATTTGATAAATGATAAAAAATATTATAATAATTTAAAATGTGGGCTGTTATTATGTTTATCTTCCTTTTGCCGGCTCACAACCGATGTGGTAGTCTTCTAAAGAAAGCACATAGTAAGAATAAAAATCCAAGACTGATAAAAGTTTGTTGCATCTTGCCGGCTCACCACGAGTTGCACACATTCTAAAGTCGAGGGTTTATAATTGCATTATTGTTTAATATTTATAGTGTGAATTTATAATAGATCTCTTTTTGTTAAATTTAAATATGCTTTTGAACTTTGACTATTGTATTTTTAAAGCTATGTGAATACGAAAAACCTGAGAGTTTTTGAAACCTAAGGTCCGTGAGTCCCGATACTAGTCTCTGTGGGGTGTCAAAAGCCTGGTCACTTAGCCGCAAGGTTGGGATGTGCCAAGACGAAAGTCGCTACATGAGATGATCTCGACTTCAAACTCATTATTCTCGGGTGAAATGTGAAGCATAGTATTTTGCAAAACGTTGATCCATGGTTGATATTCAAAATAGCACATTCACCTAAGATATAATAATTGTCGGGAGTGAAAAGTTCACAAGTTGCAAATATGAGTAGTGTTAGCATTTTAACTGATATTTAGCGGTGATTTCGTTTTAAGCTTGGTTTAGAGCTAGTGAAAAGTCAGGGACGATGAATTTATCCTCTTTTAGGGCATTCTCGGATCGAAATGCATCTTGTTCTATGATCCCTAACAGTTATGGAAATAACAAAAGTTAGAATATTCTAGGTAGTTTTATATATAAAAAAATCATAAAAATGAAAAAAAGATTTTTAAAAATGGGAAAATGGGGTGTTTTAAAGCTTGTGATTTCTTAACTCTCCCCACAAAAGTCTTTGCTACTTTTCAAAGATTTAGTTTGGGAAAGTTTTGAGGTATTTGGTTTTAGAGCATATAATATTGCGTGAGGACACGACAATCACTTAGTTTGGGGAATTTTAATATGTGAGAAATCACATATCTTTATTATACTAAAAATGGCCCTTAAATGATCAAAATATGCAAAAATATGCTTGTATTTGTGTATTTTGTTGTTTGTGAATGTGTAGGTACGGATAATGCAAAAATCACAAGAAAATGGTCAAAACCAGACAAACACGAACACGGGAACGGATAAAGTGTACAAGAGCCGGAAGTTTCTAGCAAAAGGTCATCAAAAGTCAACCCTTGGTCAACAATGGTCAACTCACAAAATGCCAAAACCCTCAAAATACCCAAATGAACCTTAATGTTAAACCAAATTCATCAAAAGCCCTAAAAACCCTAACACCGTTAGTCCTCTTTTATAAAGAAACTAACGGTCATTATCCCTTTATAGTAAACCATTTCACCAACTCGTGGCCCAATCATTTACACCAGGCCCAAGTCAAACCCACTCAGTTATAAAAAGAAAAAAATGTGCGGGAATCTGTTTTACTGTTCTTCGTCGTACTCCTCCATTTACCCCTATAAAAAAATAAAGGGTAAAATGCAATTGACGTGGCCAAAAGAAGATTCCAAGTACTAAGAACAAATCAGCAAAGCTAAATGTCCACGCTCATTATGATTGTCAAGATGATAAAGGAATGGACACATGGCTCCTAACAAACACACAAGAAGTAGAATAAATTATCAATAAATACAGTGTAATAATGCACAAGCCCCTGGACATACAAGGATGTCCGCTGGACAATCACGTGTTGATCACAATTTGATCAACCGGATAGAAGTGCATCTAATGATTGCCAGAATGAAGGGCCAAGATTTAGAGTCAAGGAGGGGTGTAAGGGCCTGGAAAGCCTCCTCTCTTCCTTAAAGGAGCTCAGTCCTCAACACACAGAAATAGTATGTTTTTAGTTTTGAATTTAGATATTTTTATAACAACCTAAGACATTATCATCAAATGCAAAATTTTTTAATATTATCATTATTATACGGGGAATTTTTTGCTTAATTACTTTACTTGCATTGTCAACTATCTCATTTTGTCATGTTAATTAAATTAACTAAAGTGACGAGCTCACGACCTATCTATGGAAATCCTGTCTTCATATAGTCAAGCAATCAATCACAACATGTCAATTCAATATCATCATATTCTTATTACAAGGTACATTATTCCTATAATGTACTATTCACAACGTTATATCAAAACGGGCTTTAAACCGTTATCATATACCTCTAAACCCTAATTCCATGAAAGATTAATATCTAAAGTGAATGTACAAGCTACTAAATCATATGTACAAGTAATATAACATCTCATTTGAAATATACACTCCTTCCAAGTTAAAGTACAAGTCCTTAAAATCTTTACGTACTATTCATTAAGCCTTGACTTCTAAACATAGCAGTTTTACCTCCGTTATCATTCTATTTCTTCTTTCAACCTTCACTTATGTTCAAGCTATACACTCAATTACAATGTGTATACCCTAATTCATTCTATTCATAAGCTTTATACTCTTTTTGACACTCAAAACAATAATCCAAAAATACTAAACATTATAACACTGAGCTAGTTTTAAACCATGTACCAGTGTCTTGATTTTGACCCATTGTCAACCTAAACATATCTAAATTAAGTTATAATAACATAAAATTTACATCCTCAATCATTATTCCATCATCATTTCATCATTTAAGTCAATTATTCCAAGATACGAATCTGAAAACACTAATTGGACCTATTGTGATTTAGGACCCGTTTACTACATTTTCAGACACATCTCATTCTCAAGCAGCAATCCAAGTTTCATTGTAAACCCTACAATGAGTTCTTACAAACCTTTATCTATCATTAACCATCCTTTCTTCAACAATGTACAAGAATTACAAAGCTAGAAAACCCTAAAAGTATTATACGAGCCCTAATTCCAAGCCATGGCTTATTCTTTTAATTTCAACCTATTTTAACTTAAACCAACGAGCAAACTTCATTGATAATACTTTATATAAGCCCTAGGATTTGTATTCCATCATTCCTAATCAAGAGTATGCAAAATATAAGCCAAGAAAGTCAAAAAAACCCTAAACGGGCCCTATTTGAACCCGCGACCTCATTCCTCCATTTTAACCCAAACCAATTGCTAATCTTTGTTAATACTTCTTATATCAGACCTTAGGGACATGAATTAACCATCCTTAATCAATTACACATGAAATGTAAGCTTGAAAACTTGTGCATCCCTCGTCGAACCTAAACTAGCCCCGAACCTCTTCATCATCATTTTTGACCCATTTAAAACCAAACCATGTGCAAATAACTTATATGAACTCCTTCTAGAAACCCTCAATCTGCTTACCCAGCTGCTTAGACATCCATCGGTTTTTATAATTGTGAGTACATGGCCTATCTTATGCCTTCTCTTCAGCCGCAGCTAGCAGAAAAAGGTGCCACATTATTCACCTAGTTTTCTAGACCTCCACCATTGAAATTCTAGCTTATACACATCATACACTAGACCTACTATGTGTCAAGACCAGATCATAACCCTTGCTTACTCATTATACCTTCAAATGGGTATAAATAGGATTCTTATGTGTTCATTCATACTCGCACCCCTATCTTCTTTCTATAACCCATAAGGCAGCAATACTTTGCTCCCATATGATCCTAGGATCATAAAATATGTTCAAGAAGCGAAGCCCTGAAGAAAACGAAGCCCCGGAGTTGTTATTCTAGGCGTACAAAACCGAAAGTCCTGATTCCGACCCGTTTCTAAACCATAAGCTTAAGACCAGGTTCTCTAAACTTATGATCTGCTTTTATAACGTTATTATATTCATATGATCTTGATAAAATCATAATATAAAGCTTTGAACTCAAAAATCTATGTGTTATGCCTTTTTTTTATTAAAACCGACACCAGAAACCCTTAATTCGGTTTTCTTAAAACTAAATGTCATAATGGTTAAATATTGTTATAATCTATCCTAGCATGCTTAACCAATGTTAAAATAAACACTTTATTGATTATTGAAGGAATTTGAACTTAAAACCCAAGCGTTTACGTTTTGAAACCTTAATTTGACCCAATTTACTTCCTAGCTTAACGAATCATTATTTTAAACTTGTGTTGCGTTAAAACTTCATATTTTAGTTTATTATATACTTTAAATGTCTATTGAAATGTTAAACTAAGCTTGATGGCAATTTTTTTTCATTATTAATTTTTTTTTTTTTTTCTTTATTTTTTTTTTTTTTTGTTTCGTTTTTTTTCTTTTTTTTTTTTTTTTTCTTTTTTGTTTTTTTTTTTTTTTTTTTCCCCCCCCCTCTTTTTTTTGTTTTTTTTTTTTCTTTTTTTTTTCTATTTTTCCGTTTTTTTTTCCCCCCCCCCCGCCCCCCCCCCCCCCCCCCCCCCCCCCCTCTTTTTGGACATGTTTTGTAATTTACCTATCATGTGTGGGGTATATTGTAAATTTCAGAAACTTATAACTAATGGAATAAAAGTGTCATTTTATAAAAGTCTATAACTATAGGGGTTTTGTATGTCTCTTTTAAATGTTCAAGGTTTATTTGGTTATCTTTTATACTTGAGGGTCAAAGTCGTAAATGTGCAATAACCCCAAAGGTATATTCTGCCATTTTTCAAATTATGGGTCTAAAAATGTAACATTTTTGGTACAAAGTATAAAAACACTTTCAAAAACATTACTGCATAACTTTTATTATACGCTTGACTTGTTAACATTTCAGATATTAAATAATATGTTAAACTGATTTTGTTAATAACTATTATAATCTTTCTTCATCAATGTGCTTTCATAAAATCATGTCACGGATTTTCATTCATACCACTATTATAGGGAGCTTAATATTAAGAGTTTCATTCTGGTATTACGTTATGACAGAGTTGTTGGTTTACGATTTAAAGTGTCCTAGATCCTCAAAAGTTTACTGAAATGTTTTGATAGTTTTTGATGGACCGATCGGTGATTATAATAATTTCCAAACTCTTCAATTCAAAAATCATAACTCTTAAACTAAAGTTTTAGAGATAAAATCTCCTTAAGTCTCAAATCATATTATACTTCAGGTTGCGTTGAAGTGCTGTTTTACTATCATTTTCTATATCAACCTCTCCCCGGTTAAGATTGTGATATCGGTCGTCAGCTTCATTTTGGAATTTTTATTTACATTTACCTATCAGGTAAAGTTCTTAACATGTTTTTTAAACAGCGAGGGGGATACTTGCTCGTTACAAACTTCTTTTTCTGCACTTGTTTCTTATAACTATGTGATTACTTTTCAATGGACTTAGTGAGTTCATTAGCATTACAATTTTAATCTCTTTATATTATTTCATTATCCTGTGAGGAGGATAAAATCGATATAAAGTAGGATACAAGGGTTTTACCTGATATATGCCTTATCTGATGGTTAATCTAAACAATCTATTGTCTAAGTCTATTAATCCTACATGTCGTTTAAATTTGACTTCAAGTCCGTTAAAATTGAATATGGAATATTAATCTATTAGTCGTCATCAGTCCTAAGTCATTAAATTTGACTGAGTCGTTATATTTGACTTTGGATAGTAATATGTTAGTTTCAATAATCTACAAGTCATTAAATTTGACTTCGAGTCGTTAAATTGACTTTGGATATTAATGTTAGAGTAATAGATCCTACAAGGCCGTTTAATTTGACTTCGAGTGTTAAATTGACTTTGGATGTTAATATGTTGATTTTATGAGAACTTTTCAAGTAGTTAAATTCAGTCTTTGTATTGATAATGTGTTGGTGACATGAGAACAAGACAATCAGACATAACAGGCAATAACAGGTAATACATTGTTACTATGATTAATTGCGTTTTTACTAATAGCGGTATATAATATCATGACCACCTTAAGATCATAACTATCTCATTTTCATAATAATTGTGTTTATACAATTATTATTAATATTATTGTATTCAATTATTTACATTTCAAATTTTGAATTTCACTCAAACCTTTGTGTTGACCTTTTTAGATGTTTATTCTCAGGTAATTGGAGCAAGTTGCGGTATGGAGTGGTATGGCTCGAAGTTTGGAGATCTGTTATTCATTTAAAACATAATGTTTTAGATTTTGGGACATGCATTTTGTAAAAATCTTACTGATCTATAATGATTGATAAAATAAATTTTTCCAACAACGTCTCTTTTAAAGTTGTTTTCTATGATTATGATTGTTGTATTCATGAAGTAATACCCCAGATTAGCTTCCGCTGCTATATTGTAAAAATGGGGGTGTTACAGATTGGTATTAGATCCATGGTTATAGAGAACAAGGTCAAAACCTTAACTATAACCACATTTCATTTTACAGCCATCAAGTCTCCACGTGCACTTACATTTCCGGAACAGTAGTAAAGATACTATATCTATTATACTATTACATAAATAACTTATGTTATTTACAAATGGGTTGTTATCAGAACGATGTCTTCTGCTAATCACTCTACTTCTGATATTGAGGATACTTTTTCCTCTATGAATATTCTTAACTATACTTCAGTCTCACTAGGATTATTAAATGCTTCATACGTATAGCAGATCTTTTTTCTCTACAGATAATATGATACCACCTGTATTTCATCTCTCTACAATTAATCCTTATTTGAAGAAAGTCATCAACGCAATTTTATGCTAAGGAATTCACTATTTCATCACAGATCTATTACCTCCACCGCTTTTTGTACTCTTTCTCCGATATTACCACCATCACTACAAAAATTTAAATATATTTAATCTTGTATTTTCTGTATCTCATGAAGAACGATTACCTCCTAAGAAGCGAATCCATTCCCTCATCTTCTTCCTCAACTACGTTTATATAATTCATCCCGGAAATCAATCATGGTGATTTGGTTTCAATCTTCTTCCTTTAGTTTATACTCCTACCCTACCTCGGATTTTGAAAATAGGAATATGACCATTAAGATGTATCTGAAACATCAGTGGGACAAATCGGAAGGATATTTTGAATTACTTTGATGAACTCTATACTTCACACACACTCCGATGAAATTGGCTGGATAGGACGTATGATACATTGTTTCCTTACGAAGGAATAGTATCGAACCTAAAGGAACGATCTCAGATAATCCTTACTCAGATTATCTAACTTCAAGAAAGGAAGCTGTTAGGGCAAAACGGATAAGATTGCCTTTGCTTACTACATAATTTCCGATCTTGAAAAATATTAAAGAAGCTCCAGCTCATCCCCAACCAGATCAGGAGGATCTTTAGGATGTCATTCTACCGCTCAAAATCGCAACTTTAGAATATTATAGCTTTATCCTAGCCATGGGATTGTGGTTATAAATAAAAATGCTTTGTCAATCTTGGAATATCGTACACGTAGAAGGCAAGTTATTTATAAAGGCAATCCCATTTTGTATCTTATTGTTTCCAACTTATCGCTCTTTCCTCATCATTTCCACCAATTACATCATTATCTTGTTCTTCATGAATCACTACCATAACCACCTCATGTCCTCGAACTGAGATCAAGAAAATAGAAGATGAATTTTATGGTCTAACTGTAAATGGAAGTGATCTCAAGACTTATATTAGAAGATTCCAAGAATTAACAATCTTATGTCCAAACATGGTGCCGAATTCTGAGAAACTTATGGAAGCTTTCATTGGGGGACTACCGCAAAGCATTGAAGGAAACGTTACTGCCTCGAAGCCTCAAACTTTGGAGGAAGCCATCAACATATCCCAGAGGTTAATGGATCAAATAATAAAGCGTGATTCTATACAAGAAACCAATGATCGCAAACAAAAACTTAAGAATAAAGGAAACATCGTCAACAACAACTATCAGAATAACTACAACGATAATAACCGTAACAATGATTACCACCGACAGCAGAATAGAAGACAAGAAACTTTCAAGATTTATACTGCCACCAACGGATATAATGGAAACCGTCCTTTGTGTGAAAGATGCACCCTACATCACATAGATCCTTGTACTGTCAAGTGCCGGACTTGCAACAGAGTAGGTCATCTGACCAAGAATTGCAGAAACAAAACCACTAGAAACAATTTACAAACAGTATCCGTAACTTGTAATGCCTGTGGAAAGAAAGGACATTATGCGAATCAGTGCTCAAAAGCAAACAACAGGGACACAGGAAAACATACTTAGGGATGAGTTTAATTTTGTTCACTTTAGGATTTCTACCCTAGAAACAACTCTCGAGTATATTCAACTCTCATTAGAATCTTCTTCAATCTAAAAACCCCAATCATCAATCCTCGTCGTCTGTTACTTTTATTTTACTACAAGATAATTAGCATAAGTATCAACTCTTTTTCATATGTAAAGTTCATAAGTAAAGTTATCCATGAAATAATAAAGTGATAATTCCGTTACATCTTGTTATCTGGTGGTATCAAAACTCGTCAATTCAATCATGTTCAACTCTGAATACTCTCCTCATACATTTGAAACATAAATTATCATCCTTGATTATATGGGCGTCAGTACAATTAACATCTCAATATTATCTAACAAATCATGATCATATCATGTTTTTATGCTTAGGTAAGACGATTTATGATCATCTTATTGAAATGAATTAGGTCACTTCTTCATTTGAATAAGGAAATTATAAATCTCCGAACTATGAATTTATAAATTCTCAGTTACAAGGAGTTGAACGCTTCTTTTTGTAAGTGACTAAATTATAAATAAGTAGGCTTAAGTATATAACATATGTACAAACAAGTTTCTTTAAATCCATTTGTACAAACAATCCCTTAATCATTATCATTATTACCTTCATTACCTTCATCATCTATTCATTTCAAAATCTGTATCTCACGTGATTAACAACTCTCTTACAAATTCATAATCATTCCATGACATGAATCATTCCATGATCTTCGTATACTAAAATTTTCTGTTATATTCTGCAACATAATAACAAGGAAACACACAAGAATCTATACAATGTCAAATGATTTCAATACCACTAGGTATGAAAATTTTGACAAAGACTTGTGATAGCATTCTTATTCGATGTTGACTTTTAAAGGTTAATGAATAACGATTCTTTACGATCACAGTAGCACAGCAGAAGCATGGTAGGCCCATAACCCACAGGTTTCATAAATCAAAGTATTTCATCACCCAGGTTCTATTAGAATCTGAAGAAATTTTATTGGCTGTCATCAAGAGGTGTAATCTTGGAAATAAGTAGACGTATGAAAGGAGGTAATTATAATTATGGTGTGTAACATAATTATAAATGCATCACACACGTGAACTTGTGACCTTGATTAACCTAACATAAAAATCAAATTCATACCCAGTACCTACATCTATTCACTATAACTTTCAATTAAATCTCGGGACGAGATTTCTGTAAGGGGTGGAGACTATAACAACCCAAGAATTTTCATCAAATGCAAAACCTATTTTACTATTATCACAATTATACGGGGAAATTTTTCGCTTTATTACATTACTTATATATCTCAGTATGTCATAACTAAAGTAGACAAGCTCACGCAACCTATCTATGACAATCCTATCTTCATATATGTCAAGCAATCATCATAATATATCAAGTCAATATCATAATATCATTTTTACAAAGTACATTATTTATATAATGTACCATTCGCAACGTTATATCAAAACGGGCTTTAAACCGTTATCGTATGTCTCTAAACCCTAATTCCATGAAGGATTAACATCTAAAGTGGATGCACAAGCTCCTAAAGCATATGTACAAGCAATATAACATCTCATTTGAAATATAAACTCCCTCCAAGTCAAAGTATAAGTCCTTAAAAGCTCAATGTACAAGTCATTAAGCATGATCTCTAAAATAGCCATTTTACCTCCATTTTCATTCCAATTTCTTCACCACCACTTATGTACAAGCTACTATACTCATATTACAATATATAAACCCTAAATATTCCATTCATAAGCTTTCATACATCTTTTTGCACTCAAAACCCTAATTCAAAAGTCAGAAACCCTAACCCGAGCAAAATAGTAAATCATGACCCGTTTCTTGGTTTTTATCCATCATAACCCCAAACCAACACTCAAATAAGTTGTAATAACTTAAATTACAACATTAACAATCATATCCTATCATCATTTCATCATTTCAACAACAATATTCAAGAATTAAACCCAGAAAACCCTAATCTAGTTTTAACCCTAAAACCTAAAACTAGGCCCTAGTTCAGAATCGGATCAGTCTATAAAACATAGGATCTGAGAAATATCAATAGGATCTGGATATTAAGTGAAAACACTAGGTTGTAGCCCTATGTCTTGTGATCATTTTGCCGGTGGAATCAACCCGATTCGACGTCGGATGAATTAGTTACAGCCGAAATGGCAAAGGTACGCAGATTCTGCACACCTGTAGTAAATGGCTATTATCTCTAAATTTTTCTATAGTAACCCTCAAATATGTAAAACTAAACGTTGTAGAGGACTCAAATATCTAACAATGCTCGGTGGTTTGAGCTTCAACGGAATTACGGTTTGTAAATGGCAACCATTTTACCGAGACTGATGTTGGCTGTCCAAAAACAGCCATGTATAAATCAAACCAAACACCCCTAAAACGTCTAGAACCACCTCCACCTTGCATTCTAGCCTTCATTACTCATCCCCTAGCCTCTCCACATCACCCCCCATGTGTCCTAACCTGGTTATCAAAGTTTCTTGGCCTCTAAGTGTTGCTAACACTATAAATAGGAGCACATATACTTCATTCTAACTCATCCCCCACTTCTTCTTTCTATAACCCAATTGAGCAAACATTCTCTGCTCCATATGATCCTAGGATCATATAAGAAGATCAAGCAAGCGAAGCTTTGAAGATTTGAAGCCCCGGGAACAAGATACAAGGCGTACGAGTGGAAATACTACCCGAAACGACCCATTTCCACCATTTTTGCTCCTTGAAGCTCAAACCCAGGTTTTGAATGTTCTACTTCTGCTACTACACCCTTATAATGTTCATATGATCCTAAATATACTCTTGTTAAAGTTTCATAACTCAATTCATGCTCATTTTCCATTTTGATCCAAAACCGTACACCCGAAACCCTAATTTTATGTTTTTCTTAAAACTAAATGTTATAATGATTAAATATTGTTATAATCTATCCTAGCATGCTTAACTAATGTTAAAATAACCACTTTATTGATTAATGAAGGAATTTGAACTTAAAACCCGCGCGTTTACGTTTTGAAACCCTAATTTGACCCGTTTTGCTTCCTAGCTTAACGAATCATTATTTTAAACTTGCGTTACGTTAAAACTTTATATTTTAGTTTATTATAACTTATAAATATCTTTTGAAATGTTAAAATATTTTGAAATGTTAAAATAAGCTTACATGGCAATTTGGACATGTTTTGTAATTATTATCCATGCAAGAGGCTGAAAATGTCATTTTATCAAAGTTATAACTATAAGGGTCTATTATGTCACTTTCCAAAGTACAAGGTTTACTTGGTATATCTTTTAAACTTGAAGGACCAAACTCGTAAAAGTGCAAACCCCAAGGGTATATTTTGCCACTTTTCAAACTCAAGGGTCTAAAATGTAACATTTTGAAAAAGTATAAAATCATGTTTAAAACCTTACAAGACATAACTTTAATTAACGCTTCTCGTGCTTAACATTTCCAGATATGGATTAAAACGCTTAAAACCGATTATATCATATCACAATACTAGGGAGCTTCATATTAAGGAGTTTCATCTTGGTATTACGTTCTGACTGAGTTGTTGGGTTTACGATTTAAAGTGCCCTAGCTCCTTAAACGTTTACTGAATGACTTCTGAATTATGATGGCCCGAACAGTGATACAATAATTCCAAACTCTTCAATCAAACTCATAACTCTTAAAACTAAAGTTCTAGAGTACAATCTTCCTAAGACTCAACATATTTACTCAGGTTGCGTGACGTGGTTGTTTACTATCATTTGCTATATCAACCTTCCCTGTTAAGATTGTGATAAGGTCGTGAGCTTTCATTTCAGAATATTTATTACATCTACCTATCAGGTGAGTTCATAGCCTCGCTTTTCAATCTTTTGAATGTTTTATAAACCCGCGAGGGGGATACATGCTTGTTACAAACTCTTTTACATACTCGTTTATCTTATAACAATGTGATTACTTTTCAAAGACTTAATGAATTCATAACCCCATATTTCAATCTTTTGAATACTTTATAAACCTGTGATACCTGTGATAAAAACCAAAATTCAAGTGTTAATCTAAAATGCAAGGCCCCCCACTTGAATCCTACTTATCCTCAAGTAGACTTTAGAAAACTTATGAAAATGTATCCAAAACCAAGGTTTAAGATTTTTCCTTTAAGCAATTTTTTTGTTTAATTACTAGCACACAACCAAACACCTCACGACATAGCAAATAAAAACACTCAAATCACTCAACTAATCTATGTGGTAATATTTTGGTAATTCACTCAATTGCTCGGTCGTGGCGAGTATTCTATCATAAGATTGGCAAGGATACACATCTCCACCACTAAAGCTAAGGAGTAACAAGTCTAAAAAGGTAAATTGGGTTAAGGTTTAAGGGTTGATCATTCTTTCTAATCTCTGTCGATAACAATATTCCAGAAAAGGTGACAAAACCACAAATGCACGCCCAAATCCATGACCGCGACACTTGTGATTGCTCACTCCTTAACTCAAATAAACTAAAGAATAGGACTAGAAATCTTTACCAATAGTTGTAAACCAACAAGGGAGACAAAACCATATATACATGCTCAAATCCATGACCGAGATACATATGATTGCTCACTCCCTCATTCGAGTAACCAAAGGTTAGGGTGAAGAACGATATACGATATGGAATAAGTAATCCTTTACCAACAATAATACACCAACAAGGGCGACAAAACCACACATACATATTCAAATCCATAAATGAGACACATGTAATTTCTCACTCCCTCATTCGAGCAAACAAAAGGTTAGGGATTATGTATGGGAGATATATAATTGGTGTAAATATAAAAACAACAAAACAAATAGATTAAGTCCAAACAAATAAGGAACAGTATTGCTAGCTACTTTCCCGACCATACCCATGAAAAACATACAAAATCACAGACTAACTCACGCTTTAACACAAAATCACACGCTTTGGGTAGACACGAATTAGACTCATAGATGTCTTGATCATAGATCAATAAAAAAACCTTAGTTGGCGTTCCTGTAACGGCCAACTCCCAATCATCCATAATATACATACTATACAAAAGTAGTGGTGATATCTACCACTTGATACAAAAAGTAAATAGTTTGTTTATATTGTGACCAACTAAAAATAATATACAACAAAACTTTACATCGTCGGTTTATAACACGTACCAACAAATAATCGATCATCATAAATAATAGAATCGGTTAAGTTTAGATGAACCGGTTATCTTACAAACTTCACCTTTCTCTCTCTCTCTCTCTCTCTCTCTCTTTGTATTTTTCTGTTTTTTAATTTTTTTAAACAACTAGAAAACGAAACTAGGTGTAAAATTTCACCACTTCACGAACATGATAAATCTGGATTCTATTTTCGATAATACTAGTGAAAGTAGCAAACATACGAAAAATAAAAAACTACTACTTTCACATTCCCATTGCATTGTACAATTTCCCAACCTAACCATAGATAGAAAATATGCACACGAACAAAGGAAATACATACTTTTACACAAAAGCAACTAGCAACTGATTAAGGAGTTAATCTACAGGGTAGGCTAAGGTGTAAGGGTGTAACAAAACAAATATTTAGTGGTGTAAGAAAATGAAAGGAATGGCTCCGCAGGTTTTCTAGGGGTATCTTACTCTAAAGGGTTTATACGGGGGTTAACAAACAGATGTGGTTAGTTAATATCACAATATGTATAGGCTTTTTGGTGTAATCTATTTAAAATAGTACTTATTATGGTGGTCTAGAAAAGTATACCAAGCCAAGTTCTAAAGTTTACTACAGTCATCAACACACTCATATTTTTGTGGAATTTAGGGTAAAAATTAGGAAACGGATAAGGCTTAATTCTCACAATATAGAAGTTAAGGTTATGTGTGCGGGTCATGTAACTAATAATTTCACAAAGATATGTTAAAAAAATATAATTTGAGTATAAATTAGGCATATTATCTGTAAAAATAAGGACAAGTAATGTTCTAATTCTTCTCCCCCCCACTTGAGATATACAACGCCCACGTTGTATAAATATAGCATGAAAAACAAAAAATTAAAGAATTAGGATAGAAAACTCCCTTGAGATTTGCTCGGTATGATCCTCCATGTTGCGTATATGACTAAGGATGTGTGTTGTAAATGAGTATAAATACCATCATGACTACAACACACATGAATTCCAGATAATAAGCACACCAAATTTATTCATCGCATTCAGTAGGTTCATGTATTAATGCTTAGAAAACAAAAGAAATTCTATCTCCGGATAATCGCTGGTTAGAAAATAAAACCTAAAAATTTAAAACGGTTAATACAAATAATGTCTAAAAACGTTATTTATATTTTTCGACCTCTCGATGTTTTGATAATAACAAAATGTAAAAACGTTTACGATAAAATAAACGTTTATAAATTACTAACCGTAAAATTCTATTTCTAAGATTAATCACTTAAGGTATGGATAAACAAATCATTAAACATGATTAGTGATTAAGAAAATATTTTTCTTAAACCTTACATTTCTAAAAAAGTGTTTTTATAAAAAATATAAAAACAAAATATTTATTTATAAAAGAAATGCATTATTAAAATAATAAATTTGAAATCAGATTTTTCCCCCCAAAATGGAAGGTTCTAAAACAGATAACACTATTTTCTAGAAGATCTATGTGGCACATCTCTAACATCACTTCCTGACACGCTGGCGATCCCAAGGTTTACCATTGGCTGAAAGGACGTGGAGGTGATCTAAGGGTGCAAAAAGGACAGATTGAGGGTTGGCTATCAATCAAGGGTCATGATTAGAGCTTGGGGACGCTCCTCTTCTTTTAGAGCCTTCTCTCATCAGCTATAAATAGATGGAGAATTCACACAGAAGGAGTATCTAGTTAGTTTTTAGCTTAAATTTAGTGCTTATTGTATTTTTCTTGATGTAATTTCGTTTCCAAAGCTTGTAAACTCTTTATCATTAATAAAAGTTCAGTTTTCCTTTTAAATTTCGTGTTGAATTAATGTTTTACTTTTATGAAAATTTAGTTTAAAATGTGTTTGGATATTACTTAATAAGTTCAATAAGCTCTAATTACCTTATAAGCTAGTACTTATTCAGTTAAGCTCTCTTATAGCTTAACTAAATAAGTTGTTTCACCTAAATTACCTCACAAAGCCATTTTGAGCTTAATATGGATGATAAGCCAATCGTGGAAGGGCTTATAGGACTTTACCAGCTTATTTTATAAGCTGGAGCTTGTAGATTGAGCTCTTAGAGCAGTATAAGTCCTTGTTTTGAGCAAAGGACAAGGTATGTTCCACTTTCACTTTTTAGCTTAATTTCTGTTGTAGCTTGTTTAAACGGCCTTAATCCCTGTCTTTATTTATTGTTTTAAAATGTGCGTTATACTATCGTTATAATAGTTAATATGATCCAATTCAGAGCTTAGAAGTACTTTGAATTGAGTATTTTCAAAAGATCTTTCCCAATTGATAGTAAAACCTACACATCTAAAGTCAATGTGTTGCTTATCGGTTTAAGCTTATACCTAGTGCTATTCAAGTAAATTTTTGCTAGCTTTGTCCTTATAATTCATAGTGCTTAATCTGTTTTTATAATTCTAGGCTTATTAAGGTCTGATTTAGCTTAAAATTGGATTTTCATGTTTTAAAGGGGTGTTTGGGATAAGCATTCTTAACATAGTTAAGTGGTGTTTAGTCTGATTTGGTGATCTAATTAGTTTTCATAAGCTCTAATTAAGTCTAAAAACTAATTTCCATAAGATCAAAATAAGATTTGTTAAGTTTTGAAGATTGTTACATCAAAAACTCAAGTCTGCTAGTCAAAATAATCTTCAAACTGTTTATTTGATGAATTTCTTAAAATCCTACTTGAGTTGTGGTTTTTGTGATCAAAATGAGTTTCATTAGCATCATTTTACATCAGTTTTGAGTCTTTGGGATAGCCTTTTAAGTATTTTACATCAAAATCAGTAAAGTTTATGGTTAGTTCTTAAAAGTTTGAAACTGCAAATCAATTAGGGTTAGATTCTAGCTTAATTTTGATTAGCTTTGATTGAATTTAGTCTATTATAGTCTGTTTTGAATCTGTTTCTAGTTGTTAGTTAGTCAAAAGTGATTTTGAAGCTTGCAAGTAGTAATTCATCTAAAAAAAACTAAAACAAGTATGTGTTCAAACCTGTCTATTCATTATTGTCCTTTTCTAGCTTTATTTCTTTAATTGATTTGCTTAATTCTAGCTTATTTGTGTTATTAGAGTCTAGTCCTTAAACTGTTTTCAACTTTTAGCTTATTCTTAGTGCTTATTGAATCCTAAAAATTCAAACAGTTTTAAATAAATGACTAGAACCAAATTGGTTCTAGCCAACTGTCACTTTTGATTAATATAGCGTATCATACGATTTGCCTTAATCCCCTTATTAAGGTTGCTATTCTCTTTAAACTTTACTTTTTCAAAAAGAAAAATAAAAAAAAAGTTTTATAAAAAAAGGGACAGTCACAGGACTCAAACTTGTGACCTCCCCCTCAACACACACACGACTTAACCATCTGCCCTTGGGTCTTTTTCATTCATATGTTTGTTCCATTTATTACTTATACTAGTTTAAATTCCAGTTTATTTAGCTTATTGTATTGTTACAGCTTATTGGTAGTAGCTTATTGAGTCGTTTTTCTTTGTAAACCTCAAAAATATAATCTAGTATTTTTAGAAATTTTCTTAAAAATTTAGGATTAAGTCTAATATTTTTAGTGTCATTTTTAATCTCGGCTAGTTATAAAAATTGTTTTAATTAGTTTAACCAAAATATCGAACATTCAAGCACCCGATCACAAACCGAAACAAGATTCTCAAAATTCGCACTTCGTTGGAAAAACGACTCGGGAATAATTTGAACTTTATCCTTTTCTAAGTGTGATTTTCTTATCAATACTTTCCGGAAGTATATTTTATTTGTGATTAGCTTATTACTCTTCCCAAAAGTAATTTGCCTATTTACTTATATTATATATACTATGTGTACTATAATTAAAACAATATGAATCAAAGATATAATCTCATCCATAAAGAGCCTCATTGATTTCAAGAATAGTGGTTACATGACCATATTATCGTAGTTATTAAATATGATTGTAACTTACCATAAGAACCGATCAAATCAGTTACCAGTCATTGAATTTACTCCAGCGTATCATTCATTCAGTGTCCTGAACCATCAGCTAGCCCACTGAGAGCATACTACCCGCTAAGGATCAAGACTATCCCAACTCGCTGATGAGTCAACCGCGGAGGATAATCCTTTTGATGGATTACTCCCTGATGGTATCCTTCAGTTGAAGCTGAAACCATCAGACTGATGACTATCCTTCAGTCTAGAGTTACTCACTGAAGAGTCAACTCACTGAAGATCAACTCACTGAAGATCATAAGTGACATGAATTTCTTTTTAACCACTATCAGAGTCAGGGTGTTCAGTGATCAATGGGAGTACACTCCGTACCTTCAGTCCCTTAACCGGTTTGAACTGAAGCCTCATTGAACTAAATTCCAGCATAGATACTTATCATTCAAGTAGAAAGATAGAAAAAACAAGAAGTCATTATTATTAGTTGAAGGTGCGGATGAGTAGAAGTAAATAAAACCAGTCACATCTATCAACCATCTTTCTACTGTTTCATTTTTCCATTCCTGTTATGTTGGGAACCCACTATCAACCAAACAACAAGTTTGAAATGTCTTCATTACGCGTATTCCATAACCATCCCAGGAAACAAACAAGGCCCGAAAAGCTAAAAAGAACATAAGAGATCTTAGACATACTAGTGACATAAAGGTCTTATCTGATGTCAACATTAATCACATGCATCAACCATGGAGATCACCAACTGCTATTATTAACAAATGTTTAAGTGGGAAAACTACTGGATTGGAAAGACTTCGCTTGTCACGTGCTCAACTGCTATGGGGCATGTATTATAACAAGCATATTGACTATGTCTACTTACTCTGGGAGGATTTCATGTTTCAAGTGGAAAACAAAGACTCATAGAAGAACAATGATATGTTTTATCCACGTTTCACCAAAGTCATTGTCGACTACTTCATGTCAAAGGATCCATTAATATCGAGGAGAAACAAGATGTTTTGGCACACTGCTAGGGATGACTCCATGTTTACAACAATAAGGGTTATCTCCAAACATCAAGACACACAAATATACAGTGCCAATCTCCCTCAGCACTTAACAAACCAAGCCATGCTGGAGTCTGAAGCCTACAAGACTTATCATGCTTATACTACTGGTGAAAAGACTCCAAAACCCAAAAAGAAAAAAGCTGATTCTGAATCATCTCCCAAGGAGAAGCCTACTCAAGCTTCAAAAGGCAAAAGACTCAAGACTTCATCAAAGGCGGCTTAATCTACTAAGGAAATGCAACCTGCTATAAAGTCTAAAGCAAAAGGTTTAACAATGCTATTTGAAGTTGCTTTGACTGAATATGAACAAATGAAATTGGCCACCAAAAGAAGTCGGATTCAAACTCATAACTTACATGCAAGTGGCTCAAGTGATGGAGTTGACACACTGTCAAAGGTTCCTGATGAGCAACCACAGAAGAAGTCTGGTACAGATGAATGAACTGGTGACAAACCAGAGGTTCCCGATGTACCTAAATATAACTTAGATAGTGAGGAAGAGTCTTGGACTTTTAGTGACGGTGATGATGATGATGAAGAGTCAGACGCACATGATGACAGTGATGAAAATGAATCAGATGATGAAGGTGATGATTTTGTTTACCCAAACTTGTCAACTTACACGCCAGATGATCAAGACGATGAAGAAAATGTGGAAGATGAAAAGAAAGCAGAAGATGATGAAGATATGTCTGATCAGAGAGTACACACACCACCTAATTATCAACTCTCTGAGAAAAGTGAAAACCAAGAGGACGATGATGTGGAAGACAAAGAAGAATATGATGATGAAGAGATGCTCTATGGAGATTTGAATCTCAACCGGGAAAGGATAGATGCTGGGATGACTGAAGCTCATGCAACCAAAGTAGGGGTGTGCACGGTTCGGTTTGGGTCGGTTTTTGGCTAAAACCGAAACCGAACCGAAATATTCGGTTTTATAAATCCAAAAACCGAAACCGCTCGATTTTTTGCGGTTCGGTTTTTTCGGTTTTTCGGTTTCTTCGGTTCGGTTTTTCGGTTTCAAACCGTTTAAATTTGGTTGTAGCTAATTTATATTAATAAACTTGTTTTACGTAGAAAATTGTTTCTTTTTTAATTTTTGTTAATATGAGCATAATAATGTCAAATTCAACAATTATACACATATAAATGAGACACACACATGCAAGTGAAAATACACATAGTATAATCATTGTCATATATGTAACGACATATTGTCAAGTAAACATACGTACATGACAAACATGACAATCACATATATAAACATTAAGATATATATATATTATAATTCCACCCATAAAATAAATATGAATTTAAAAGTTGGATTTGTTATTTATTTATTTATATTATATTAATTATATATTATTATAAAACTGGTTCGGTTCGGTTCGGTTCGGTTTTTGGACGAAAACCGAAACCGAACCGAAATTTTTCGGTTTTTGAAAAAGTAAAAACCGAACCATCGGTTTATAGTTTCGGTCAGTTATTTCGGTTCGGTTTTTTCGGTTTTCGGTTCGGTTTCGGTTTTTTTGGTTTTTTCTGCTCACCCCTAAACCAAAGACATGGAAGACGCTAATGTGAATCTAACTGCTGTCACTCCTGTAGTCCAACAACAAAGCTAATCTGCGTCAGATTTGGTCTCAAAGTTTATCAACCCATCTACAGATGAAGGTATTGACTCAGTTTTAAATCAAAACATTCAGTCTGCTACTCTTGTAGACATACCAGTTACTACTGCTACTGATACACCTCCTTTCGATACAACAACTCTTCAACCATCAACTCTCAACATTCATTCACTTCAAACACCAGTAACCACAACCTCAACAACTTTTCCAACAACAACCTTGCCAGAAATTCCAAACTTTGCATCCTTATTTGGTTTTGATCAGAGAGTAACTGCATTGGAATCTAAACTGTCTATGCTCAAACAATCAAATCCATTTTCTGAAGCTA
>BQNB010042593.1:0-46020 GCA_026074375.1 Tanacetum coccineum
TTACAACAAAGAGTTGGAATTACAAACCTAAACTGAAAATGAATGTGAAATAACGGGTATTTAAACTATGTTTTGGCAGGATAGTCTCTTAGAATGAGTTGAGGAGTAAATCACGTGCACTTTACGTGCCTAGTCCCGTGCCTAGTCCAGGACTATACACGTGCCACCATTATGCTTGCTGTTTGCACATTAGGTTTAGGTCCTGGTTGCATTTTCACCTTGACTGCAATTGCCAAATGGGAGTGTAGCTCATACGGTAGAGCGCTCGCATTGCATGTGAGAGGCACGGGGTTCGATTCCCCGCACTTCCATATTTTTTTGGTGTGTGACTAAATATTACAAAACGCCACACAAACATAAAATTCATGTGGCCATTAGATGAACAATGGTCACATAAAATACACATTTACTTGACTTTAAAAACATATGGTCACACTTATTAACACTTTTGGCCACTTTTGGTTATCTTGTATGTGACTAAATTAAAAAAAATGCTTTGTGTGACTAAATATTACAAAACGCCACACAAACTTAAAATTCATGTGACCATTGGATGAACAATAGTCACAAAAAATACACATTCGGTTGACTTTAAACAACATATGGTCACACTTATTAACACTTTTGGCCACTTTTGGTTAACTTGTATGTGACTAAATCCTAAAAAAACCATGCTTTGCGTGACTAAATATTATAAAAGGCCACACAAACATACAATTCATGTGACCATTGGATGAACAATAGTTACATAAAATACACATTTACTTATTTTAATAACATATGGTCACACTTATTAAGATTTTTGTGCCATTTTTTTAAATAGTATGTGTCTAACTCTAAAAAAACAACACCCGATGTGGTGACAAATTCATCACAATACGTCACATTTATTATATAGATTCATTGGCCACAGGGACCTGTGAATAGTCACACAAATACACATTTACTTGAATAAATGCATCTCAATGTCACATAAATTATAAGTTTATGTGGCCAAATTACGAAAAATAATTTACTCTCAAAAACCGATTCGTGTGACCTATAAAGTGTTTACGTCACTTATACTGATAAATCCAACAAAACTTGAGCCTAATGTTTTCACATATATTCGGGTTCGATCACTCATTTTCAATGAAATAAATAGCCACGAACTCCCCTAACCGACCTATGTACCTACAGTGGCGCGATCTTTAGTGTATCACAACACCCAAAAAACATGTGGACCATATGTAATGATACGTCACACAATTTTGAGTGACGCAATCCATTTATTGTACCAGTTAAGCCTTCATTCACTTCATTTCTCTAGCTAAAAATCAAAGAAACTCTCCCACCTATAAGCCCCAAAACCCACGGCTCATTTGAGCTCATAAAATATTTCATAGTTTTCATTTTTCAAGTATTACAAGCATACAAGGGTTGATATTAGGCATATCTAAGGTGTTACAAATTGATTTGGAAGCTAGGTATTGGTTTATGACAAGGTAATCAAGTGAAAAAGTTAGGGTTTTCAAGTATTAGATTTGGGTTTTCTTAAAGTATTTAGGGTTAATACTTGTTTGGTGATTTCTTTGTTTATCATCTTCATTTCATCTCTTGATGTCTACTATAAACCACTGAATCTCTACTAAAATTTTTTCATTTCATATTTTTAAATAATTCTTTCATATGGTTAATCATCACGCTATTTATAATTAAAAATGTTTATAAAATACTACAAGGTTATATTAACTCAAAAAATACTTGTTCATTGTTAATATTAAGTTTAAACACAGTAAGTAACATGTTATATTAAGTGATTTACAACAATTGATAATTTATATAATTATTTTGATAAGTAAAGGAATAACAAACTATTTATAAAGTTAATATAAATAGAAAACATTATGTACATTATTATCATGGATGAATCATATAGTATCAAAAATTAAAGAACTAAAAATATACAATACATATATTATAAGTAATGTATATGACTATACAAATTTAATCAAGTAATAGATTTATAAAAACTAATATATACACTTTATATAAATACCTACTGTTTTGGACCTAATGTTTGGATTTTAAACATGTATAAATCAAGAAAGCAATTAGTAAAATAGTTACATTAATATAAGGAATCGTAAGCATATAAAGAACCGAAAAACAAGCTATAACGAATAAATACATGACATTTACAAGATTAGCGATAAAAAGTGTTTTATAATAACAATTTACTGTTCATACATTACGTGTTTTAGAAAAAAATTAACTTAGATAGAACTTTAATTACAAAGACGTTCATAAAAGGATCACAAAAAACGAATTAAAATTGAGAGATATTTAACATATATACGATTAATAATAAAAAAATATATAAAAAGTGTTTTCTAATAATTATAAACACCACTGTTACTATTCATAACCTGTTTATAGATAATATATTATACGTATAATATATTGGCTAGAATTCTCAAATACTGTTCCATACATATAAAGCACATCGAAAAGAATAAGTTATGATGTTTATATCTAATACAAATATAAGATATATAAAAGAATTTTATAAAATTTACAAATAACAATAAAATTTTTACTGTTCAGTATACTAAATTATCATAATATATATTTTAAAAAATTTTCTTTAATATGAAAATCTAGGAAATAAATAACGTATGAAAACGTAAGTTAAAACAAGAGAAATATTAACTTTCTATCACTATTTCATGACATTAGATTAGTGTTGTTCGTTTTTATAAAAACTTTCAAAACGATGTGGTATCCACTTATATAATATTTATACAATGTTTTTTTAACATATAAATATTATTTACAATGACTATGAACTATTTATATAATAATATTATATAAATAATAAAAACAGTCAATCAAGTATTACTAACAAATAATGAATTGTTGGACAAGTATACTATTTTTACAAAACAATACATGGAATCTATTGTTTTCCAATATTTTTCAAAGTATAAATTTATATTGTTTAATGGTATAAATTAAACAAACATGTTTAGGTGATGATGTAACTATATAGAATTATATGTTGTGTTAATTATCCAAAGTACATTGTACTCATACGACCTATATTTAATTAGGTTGCATTCGGACTATACGTGACGATTTTCATATTTGATTTATATATCAAATACATTCACCGAGGTGAGTTGATAGCCCTATTTTTATACGATTCCAATGATTTACAATTACCGGGGTGGGAAACATGCATTGTTTTACATTTGGACACAAGTACACTTTTAACAAATTACGAGTTTACCTAAGTAGCTATAACCCACTATGCCTCTGAATCATGAACTGTTAATTACTGGATTGTAAGCGCGAATGTTATAAATCGATTTATTTAGGATTGACATCCCCGTTCGGGTGAGTAGCGCTCACTAGTTTCGGAGGTACCGAAACGACGAATGTATATGATGACATCAAATAACGTCCATTTTATAGCATCATTTATCCCATGTAATTAACCTATTTTGTATAATTATTGCAAAGAAATGTTACTTAATCATTTATATTTGAGAATTGTAGTAATTATGGAGTACTTGGTGAAAGTTAACTAAAAGGCACGCATTCTGGAGCTTAAACGAAGATATTTTGAAGATCACTGTTCTGACAACCAATACGCCATATCCATCAAGGAAGATATGGCATATTTGTGCCTGCACTCACTAAAGACCACGAAGGAATGAAGATTAATACACCGTATCCAGGAAGGCAATACGCCGTGTTCAAGCAATATGGGAATAAAATATTATGGAAGATATCAAACGTGGTCTCTACTCCCAAAAACCCCCTAATACGCCGTATCCAACACCTTAGATACACCGTATCGAACCGACTCTAGACCTTTGTTGGGACTTAAAAGACTTCAAGGATTCTTAGAGTTACTACTGCTCAGGTACATAATGGAAATTATGCTAAGTAGTTAGTACTGGTAGTATAAAGTTATCACTGCTAGTTACTACTGTTAGTATAATTTAGTACTGTTAGTATAACGTTACTGCTGTTAGTTGAAGTTAAGACTGCTCCGAGTTGAAAACTGAAATATAAGTTATGTAAGTTAGTGCTGCCAGGAGACGTTAATACTGCCAGTTCATGTTAGTACTGCTATCACTAAGGGTTAATGCTGCCAGTTTATACTTAGTGCTGCTAGTATGATTAATACTACGAGTATATTTTTAATCCTGCCAGTATTAAGTTTCTGCTGCTGGGGTAAATTTTAGCAGTTACTATTGTTGGACTTAAACCAGTTTTATGATGGGTTACTACTGATTAGTTTAAGGGGAAGCTAACAGATTGGTTTTGGTTTTAAATGTTCATAAACGTTTAAAGGCTTATATTTTGGATTATTTGTTCAAATTGGTTACGAAGAAGATTGATTATCACTTATTTGGAGTTGAAGTGGAGTTTCACAGGTTTATGTTCTTATCATATCTTAAAGTGGGTGTTACACTTTGGAGATAACTTGTTCATGCTTAGAAATGATGTGACAAAAACTTGACAAATCTAGCAAAGGTGTGTGATTTTTCTTATGGTGCTCAATGCTCATATTTGCTATCACTTTGGTCTGGTGTCTCACAGAAGATGAGGATTTTTGTCAAGAGGTTGCGATCTACTTATATTTCACAAATTTATTTATAAGTTCAAAGTCACGTGGATAGTACAAGATATAAGATACAAGTTTGGGTTATTCTACTTCTACATCAAGTTCGTTATACTTAATTTTCTTCATCGGTAATCATTACATAGAGCCTACAGAATTGAAGATTCAAGAAATGGTTAACATATGGGTTTTAAGGGAAGCTTATTGTTAAAAAGTTTAACCATTTACATGCACCACATGAGGTGAAGGTTTTTACTACTACTAGTTATTATTACTACTGCTAGTTTAAGTTTCTACTGCTCAAGTTCATTTATCTTAAGGCGCGTCATGGAGGGTAATTTGAGGTATTGGAAGGCTGGATTAGAAGTGTGATAGTGGTTTGTGGTTGTCGAAATCAAAGTTGCATACTTTAGTTCCCTATTTAATTATGACAAAAAGGGGAAGAAGATTTACAAAGAAGATGTGCAACTTACAAATCCTTAGTGGAATTGTATGGATTAAGGGGAAGTATGCTTCATTCATATATTAACTTCAGGGGAAGTTTGTGCTTATTTGGTTTTGTCATTATCAACTAGGGGAAGACTGTTGGGAAATATATTTTAAGTTGATAAAACAAAACAATGAATGAAAAGAAAACAAGAGGGACTTAAATGACAGTTCTAGAATTCGACAAGCTGGTGGAGAATATTCTACAAAAGATAAAAGATATGATTCTTGAAGATAAAGATGATGTTTATTAAAGAATTAAAAGATTTAGTTTCCTTATACAATTATGTTTTCCCTTGTAAATCTAGATGGACTCTACTATATAAAGAGATCCCTAGATATAGTTTTCTATGTGAAAAAGATGTAAACACCAGAAAAGTGTGTGTATGCATGTCTAGGCGTCAAGTTCTCTAAGTGGACACCTAGGGTTTAGTTTGTTTTAGCCTCAAGGATCTTTGATTCCTTGTTATAGTTTAGATAACATGTTCTACCATTGATTAAGGTAGAATTTTGGCTTATATTAGTCATTGTATAAAGATGATGATGAAACCTTGTTAGGCAATAATATAGAATGTTCTTAATGTGTATTCCGTTGTGCATTCTATTGTTCTTTGTTATTGTTTATCCTAGATTAAAGTTCTAATCAAACTGAGCTTACAACGATCGTATGGTTTTCACGAGGCTCTTGATACCACATGTTTGATGATATCATTTCATCACCTTAAACGTAAATTAAGAGAAAAGATTTTAGAGAGAGAGAAAGAACTAGAGAGAGAAATAAAAGAGAAAATGGTTACTTGTTAAGAAAAGAAATGAGAAGAAACACCCTTCCTAACATGCTAGGAAGGGGTATTTATAGTTACAAGAGATAAAACCCTAAGGTGGTTTGTTTGGGCTTTATGTTAGGCCGGACCTCATATAAATGGGCTTTAAGCCCGACACCTAGGCCTAATTAGCTTAAATGAATTCCTGTAAACTATGGTTTTCTTATACAAGGCTCAGGATTGATAATGACCATTACTTTACTAAAAACACGGCTAACAGTTATATTCTTCACGAAGACCTGGAACAGCAAGCATAACGAGATCTTTATCCTTTACAAGTTTACTAATAGCGGCAAGTGCATTGGCATATTCTTGAGCACGATTTAGATAAGCATCGGGAGTTCCATCACCGTGCATCTCTATTCTTAGAAGTTGTGTTTTGAGAGTGTATTCCCTACATGTGGAATGAGGTGCATACGCCTTTTCAAGGGACAACCAAAGATCACGAGAAGTTGTACCTTGAACATGGCGAAAAGAAGCTTCTGAGATTGTAGAGATGATTAGCATACGAACGTGGGCATTGTTGAAGACCCAAATTGGATAATTGTGGTTTTCCTTTGGAACAATGGCATCATCGGTAATGGATAAGGTTTTTGACGAACACAGTATTGAACCATCCACATAACCTATCAAATTGTTTGTGATACGGAATGGTTAAATAATAGTTTTATAATAACCATAATTTGTGGATGAAAGGGTAAAAGCAAACTTATGAGAGTTGTGAGCCAGTTTATCGACTATGGTGAAAGCTGAAATCATAGCCATAGTAATATTCCTCCTTTTTTTGAGGGTGGGGGGTTTCTGACGATGGCGGCCGGTGAGGGCAACAACGAGGTGATGAGGAATGGATCTGTTGATCTGATCGCTGATTGGATCTAATGGTAGGACTAAGGCTGCTGATTGGATCTGATCTTGGTGGGGTTGTTGTGGCGGCTGAAAAGTGACCGGAATTGTGCCAAGAAAAAAAGGGTTGTTTAGGATTTTGGCTCTAATACCATATAAAACCTCAAAGGGTATATATTATTGTAATTGAAATTGTGATTTGTACATTAGATTGTATGTGTATTTATACCAATGTCATGTCTTAGAGATTAAGAAACTAACACATAACCTAATGGGTACGACCCATCTATATAATTGTACCGACCCATCTAATCTAGTTTGGTCTAACAACATCAACTATTTCATGTTGTGCCTTTTCAATTCCAATTCCACAAAAGGCACTGATCAACAATAGGATGGGCGTCTACAAAGAACGATGGGAAACCGAAGAAGTTGCAGCGAAAAAATAATCTGCACCGAATTACTTGTCACGGCATTCTCTTCGGTTCCACACCGTTCTTTGGTAAAACGCATTCTACCTATGATCAAGGCCTTTAATAGGATTGAATGTGATATAACACATATGACATTCTCGCTATGTTAATATAGCTAATTGCATCATCAGTTGGGTTAGGTCCTTCTATAAGAAACTCATAACAAAAATATGTATTTTATAGGAGCTGGGTATATGTGTCGATAACAAACACATTTTTATAAGCTCTAGTACTGCAGGATCAAAACCGACTATTTAAGGTCTTAGCTAAATGAACGTATCAAGAAAATATTAAAGTTTTTTTTAGTTAGATATAAGGCTCAGATTTGCAAATAGAATATATGCCATAACAGAATATGTGACTGACACAATCAATTTAGTTCAACTATCATCATTTCCTTAATTTGTATATCATAAAGGGACGGTAAAATATCAATGCCTTCAAGGAGAAGTTCGGCCATGATTAAGGTTAGGCAAAAAAAATTATCAAAGTCTTTCCGTGACCATACCTCTCCTTGTAAGCATCATACAAAACTTCTCATCGCTCTGATATTAATTGATAGCAAATATCGGGCATGAGTCTCCAAGGATCGTTTGGCTCAGATAAGAGCTTAAGGTGCTAAAAAAGTGTAAGTCCACCATGGTTGCATACCTAGTAGGTTACCTAGCCAAGTTATAGAGTTTCACATCTTTAATCAAAACTACTCATATTCAACATAGCCTTATCAAGGTAATATGCAATTGTTGGGACATCTCATGTAAACAATGGTAAAGAAACACAATCTAGTAAATAGCATATACAAAATCCTCAACAACTTAACGCAGATTACCAGAAATAACATAAAGCGAGAACACCCTAGGCAAACAATTGGGCCATAATTCTTGTTCCATGTCAGTCAGCCAACATAAAAACAACTCTTATTTGAAGCTAAAATTAAAAGGCTCATAATTCTGTTCATCACAACTTGCCTTGTTTTAAAAGGGATATAACACATCTTTCTTCATAAACATCACTTCCCAATTGGTATGCGTTTAATTACACATACCTTTCACCATTAAAATCGAACTTAAATGACCAAAAATGTACCAGAAATACCTTGTATTTGTATGTTTTCATCTATATTGTGCAGGAAACAAATATCCCAGAAAAAGACGAAAAATCAAGCAAAAACGTACAAAACCGAGCACGGAATGGAAAAGGCGTGGAAAAGCCAAAGTCAAATCGAAGCCAAAGTCAACTCTGAAAAGTCAAAGTCAAACCCAAGGCCGTAAAATGAAGAATACTCAATGGGCCCACCCAAACCCATCTAATGGGCCGGATAAGCCCATTAGTATATATTATGAAGATGTAAAAGCCCACTTTAAGTAACATGGCCTAAAATACAAAAAGCCCATTGATGCAAACGGCTGTTAAGTTTTTTTTACTTAACCCTAGCCCCCGTTAGTCCACCAAGGACTTAACTTGCAAACATATATATAACCCTCTAGGACTGTTTTTGCCATTCCTCTAAACAATCAACACCACAAGGACTTCATTTGTAATATCATGTAACAAATAGAGGGGCTGTTTTTGCCCATCACCCAAACCTTCTCCCCTGCATAACAAAACAAACAGACACCCTCCCTACTTTCTCGCCAACACTATTTGGCACTATTCATCATCTCCCTCGACCTTTCCTGCAACAAAACTACAAAACCTATAACTCCCCATCCTTCCCCACACCCACAAGCTGCCAAGACAGCTTGGCAATCCTACAATAGCTCATTGGATATTAAAAAGAAGGGATGTGATCACTATGCTTGGGCACTACTCAAATTCAAGGGCCAAGATTGCTTTGGAAACTCTCTCACACAACAAAAACACATTCTTTTTGCCTCAGCAAAGAAACACATGAAGAAGAGGACAAAAGACCAAAGAAGCCAAGACCTAAGTTGATTCTATAAATAGTTCTTTGTAAGCCTTTGAGAGAGAGTTAGTTTTAGTTTAATCTAGTGTGTTTTTAAAATCATTTTAAGTTATTGTCTTTTAAATTCTAAGTATTGTAAATTGTTTGAGCATTAATGAAGATTTGAAGTTTTTCTTAGTTAAGCTTTGAGTTATTGTGTTAACTTATGTTCTAAAAGCTCATATAAGCTCTTAAATAGCTCTTTTGTAACCTGTTTCAATATAAAAAAAAATTACTTAGATATAAAATCTGTTAAGAAAAACACAAAAAAAATCACTCCTCAAAATTACCTCAGCAAAATATTGGATGATAAGCGAACAATAGAAGTGCTTTCACTTCTGATCGTGATGGAAAATTTACTTCACATTTTTGGAAGTCTCTAAATAAAGCATTAGGTACTCGATTGGATATGAGCAACCATTACCACCCAGAGACCGAATGGTCAGATGTGAGAGGACCATTCAGTCATTGGGAGGACATGCTACGTGCTGTGTACTCGAATTGGAAAAGGTTGGGGATTACACACTTACCATTGGTAGAATTTTTTCGATTATTAACAACGGTTCCATACAGCATTAAAGGTTGCTCCACTTTGTGGCGTTTTGTCTGGGCGCAGTGTGATCACCCTATCTGCTGGGCTGAAGTTGGAGATAGTCAGCTTACTGGCCCAGAGATCATCCACGAGACGACGGAGAAAAATAGTTCAAATCAAGAGTCGTATCCAAGCCGCCCGCAGATCCTCAAAAGTAGCTATGCCGACTTAAGGACAAAAAAACCTCTTGGAGTTTTCAAGTAGGAGATAAGGTCATGTTGAAAGTATCGCCATGGAAGGGAGTGATATGCTTTGGCAAATGAGGAAAGCTGAACCCTCGTTATATTGGACCTTTTAAGATCATTGCCAAAGTAGGAACCGTCGCCTATCATCTTGAACTCCCAGAGAGGTTGAGTAGAGTTCATAGTACATTTCACGTCTCGAAATTAAAGAAATGCATGGCTGACGAACCGCTTGCTATACCGTTGGATGAGATCCAAGTTGACGACAAACTACACTTCATCGAAGAACCTGTCGAAATCATGGACGTGAGGTCAAGCGTCTAAACAGAGTCTATTCCAATTGTTAAAGGTACGTTGGAAACTACAGAGAGTCCTGAGTTCACCCTTCTGGGACGCGTAAAGACAAATTGTAAAACAAGTTACCCTGCATATTTTCCAGAATTCTGCACCGGTGGCAGATACCACGTCATGAGCTTTGGGGACAAAGCTCTTCTAACGGGGAAAGAATATGACACCACGAGAATTTCCGTCCAATAAGTTAGCCGTTTCCGTTTAGCAATTTGAATTTTTAAAGTTTCGTTTAGCTTTTGCGTGTAACCGAAGTATTCCCGCTTTTATCTGAGAATCGTCTCCGGGAGCGAACCGGGATGCCTAACGTTGTAGTATTTTAGCAATAGCCACGTTTTTACATTTTATGGCAATATTTAAAATTTCATAATTTTCGTTGATACCATTATTTGTTTCGTTACTTGCGTAAATCGGTGGTTTACTTATAACATAATTCTTATGCCATGCAAGACTTGGGAAAATTAAATAAGTGGGAAAGCACTAGCAAAATAAATTGAAGAATATTAGTTGGTCCCCCTCCCCTTTGTCTTTGTTAGGCACAACAAACCACCCATGCACTTTGGTGAGCAATGTTTTGAATTCAAATCAATAAGTTACAAGGCTTGATAACATGTTTAGCTCTAACTTAAATTTGATGGAGATCAATTGGTCCCTATCTTCCCTGTTACAGGAACACACACAACACACACACAACACACATTAGTGGTGTGAAGTAAACTTTGTATTATTTAGTTTCTTGTTGCTTCCAAATTTTCTTATTTCATAATACACACACTTAAAATTTAGTTTTCTTATTCTTTGCCTTCTTTGTTCGACCAACCAAGAAGACACACACAATTCATAATTTTTCATCTTGATAAAAAAAACACTTGCAGATTTATTAAAAGGTTTGATCATTTGTTATCATTCCTGGGTATTAGCTAAACAACATTGTGTTGTTTTCTAATCCATTCTTCCTTCTAAAAACCTTCCAACTTTGTAAGTCTTCAAATTCTTAAATAACTTGTACTTTCCTTATTATCTTGATGCATACATGCTAGTTGTACAACTTATTTTGTGAAAACAAGATTTTAAAACTACATAAACCCTAAAAGGGTGTATCTATGGTTCGAAATATATATATATATATATAAGAAAATCTTAATTTTGTGATCGTGGTTATTTTCGTCGTTAATAAAAATAGTCTTGCTATAGCTTATTTTATTTCGGTTTATTGTAATATGCTTCAATTCTCTTGCATTATCTCTCTCTAAAACACACAAACAAACACAAACCCTTACAAAATCCTTACATTTTCCATCTTTGATCATTTACATTTGAAGATATATTGTTCGAGTTGATTGTTATTTCATCCGGGTATTTTATAAAACAACGTTTGGGTTGTTTTTGATTTCTAATCATCTTTCGTCGTGTTTCTTTGTAAGTCATCTCTACTTTTTCATAAATAAGTTGTACTTTTGCATTCGTATGATCATTCCGAACAAGGTGTACAAAGCGGATCGTTGTGAAAACCATTATCTATTTTTCTATAAAACTACAAGTCTCAAAGTTTAATATTTTTATAAATGGAAGAACATAAAAAGTAGTTGTACTTTTGCGTTTAAAAGTTCGTTGTGACTATTTTGACATATATATTGTTATTATTAAGGCTATATCGTTTATTTAAGATTTATCGTATATTAAGTTTAAATATTGTTGGCGAAGAGATTAAGTTAGATGTTGGATTTTTGGGTGAAAAAAAATAAAAAAAACATTTAATGAAAGTCGAAGAGGTTTAGGTTTAGAAAAAATTTGTTAAAATATTTGCGGTGTTGTCGAAAATAGATCGGATATTCTTTTGAGTCAACAAAAGATGTACTTTTATAAAATGGATATTTTCACGAGTCGAGATGGATAAAAATGGAAAGTCGATATTTTTAGAAAGGTCATGTCGAAAATTTATAAACTTTATAAATGCGTCGAAAAATATACTTTTATTATCAAACTTATGATAAAATGTAGAATACCGTTAAGTGTCGAGTTTAGGTCAACATTTACGGTTATTGAGTCAACTTTGGTGTGACGGGTCACTAAAAGACGAAATACACTAAAAGAGGAAATACACTAAAAGACAAAATACACTAAAAGACGAAATATTTTCGAAGATGTTTTAAAGTGTCGAGACTTGTCAAAACTTATAACTTTCGAGAGTACGTTTTGAAAAGGATACGCCATGTCTACTCATGCTCGGATGATCAGCTCTTGCGTTAAGCGTTATTCGTTGTACATTATTCTAAAACGACCACTATATACTAGGTTGTCGCCAGTACCGTGATATTTGTTTTGCTTGATTGATTCCTTTTGATCCACAACTCGCATAAGGTGAGTTCATAGCCCCACTCTTTTACTCGTTTTGAATAAATGTTTTATAACTTTGGGGTGAGAAACATTGCTTGTTTTTAAAATCGGACACAAGTACTTTCATGAGAATTTTTCCCTGTTTACGTGTTGCCTAAGTAGCGCTAGACCTCCTATTGCCCAAAACTATCATGAACTGTTAATCTCTTGACCGGAGGACCGGTTGAGGGAGCGCGAGTGAATAAATAGATCTATTGGGACTAATTATCCCTATCCGGGTAAGTCGCACTTACTACCCACGGGTCGCCCGATTAAACGGATATATGTCATGTCGAATTTCGGATAGGAAATCTTAGGTCGGATTTCCTCTAGGGCAATGCAACCTATAGCTATATGAAAGCTATGTCTCAGAATTAGCATCGGTGTCATGAGCTTAGTGCAACGTAAATATCTTTTATGTGAAGTTGTATTTGTTATAACTGTCGCATGCTTGTAAAATCTTGTGGTCCACTATTACATCAAATTAAACCTATGAATTCACTCAACTTTATGTTGACCGTTTTAAGCATGTTTTTCTCAGGTGCTTAGCTTGGAAGATGTTGCCTGATCTATATGAAGTCTAATTGCCCGAACCAGTTTTCAGATTTCATCTATGTTATCTTAAATACCGTTGTGAACCTATTAAAGCTTCCACATTTTAACTTTTGAATCTTTTAAATTTGATTGATGTAAACTTATTATTATTTTAAATTTATGTAACGGTGTTTATTTTTAAAACGTACCCTTAGAGGTCGTTCTTTATGCTTTGTACTTGAGATATCCAAGAACGTCACGCCTCCGGACACGTATTCCGTCGAGGGCCCGTTTGGGGGTGTGACACATAGTGGATCTCATATGTCACCTACCAAGAGCTTGTATGATGTTGGCTTGTTAGCCTTAATTATATTAAGTTAAACAAGAATTTTATAGGTCTTAGAAAGTCAAACTAGGTCTTGTATTGTAATAGGCTAGTCAGGTTCAACGGGCTTGGATTGTAATCTAATATTGTCCGTGTTTCGGGCTCAAAGCCCAAGTTAAACCAAGCATCGGCAAGTTAGAAAGCCTAAGTGCCAAGATAGTTAGGACCATGGATAAATATACACCTCACCACAACTTGGTGAAGGGTTTGTTGTGGTTAATTTTTCTATCTCTTGTACTCACCACGCTTTCTCTATCTAACATGTCATCTTGGGTTTCTCTCTTATTTCTCTCTCTAAGTTGTCTTCTTAGTTTCTTAGCTTATGGTAAAGGTTAGTGGTCGTGTAATGGATTTATAATTCAGGGATAACATGTTGGTATCATCTCGCCCCATGGGATGTGTAGTGTTTGTTTGTGAGAAATTCTGGGTTTTTTTTTTTTGTTGGGTTTCTTTGGTTGAAAAATAAAGCAAGAAAAAAAATCAACTTTTGATTCTTTGTTTCATGGTTAAAAGTGCTAAAGGACTTGTACTTTCGGGCTTAGATAATTCCTTGCATCATTAGATAGGTGGGTTTAATATAGTTCGCAGTCTTACAAGTAAGTTTGAAGATTTTTTCGTAGCTGCATTTTGCCTATCTGAAGGGGTGTTCTTGCTTGCGTTTTGCTTCAACATTGCGTTTTGCTGCTTGCATTTTGCTTCAACATTGCGTTTTGCTGCTTGCGTTTTGCTTCATCATTGTGTTTTGCCTACTGAAGACCCTTTATCAAAGTAAATCTCAACGTTATGCTGCCCAAATCGCAACAAATCTTGCGTTTTGCCTAGAAGATCTTGCGTTTTGATCATTGCGTTTTGTCTCAAGGTTGTGTTTTGCTCATTGCGTTTTGTCTCAAGGTTGCGTTTTGCTCATTGCGTTTTGTCTCAAGGTTGCGTTTTGCTCATTGCGTTTTGCTTATTGCGTTTTGTCTCAAGGTTGCGTTTTGCTCATTGCGTTTTGTGTCAAGGTTGCGTTTTGCTCATAGCGTTTTGCTTCGTTGTTGCGTTTTGCCTCTCCCGATTTGCTTCAGTTTGCGTTTTGCTTCGTTGTTGCGTTTTGCCTCTTGCGATTTGCTTCAGGTTGCGTTTTGCTTTGTTGTTGCGTTTTGCCTCTTGCGATTTGCTTCAGGTTGCGTTTTGCTTCGTTGTTGCGTTTTGCCTCTTGCGATTTGCTTCAGGTTGCGTTTTGATGTTGCGTTTTGCCTGATTGAAGACCCTTATTGCGTTTTGCCTAGGGGAGACTCTGTCCATTTCATTTCTTGGTTGCGTTTTGTCTCAAAAGGTTGAACTGCGTTTTGTCCAAGAAACAGCTCTGCGTTTTGACTAAAGACACTGCGTTTTGTCCATTGAAAACCCTTGTTTTGAAAACCTAATTTCCCGAATTTGGGAATCTATTAATCATTGTCTAAACATAACAAAACATCAAATCAAACAACAAACAAGAACTTAAAAGACAATCAATTCACAACAAACAAACCTTAAACACAATTAATTATTCATTCACGGTTTCTTCTTGATTTTGTAAAATCCCGCGAAAGATACGATTCTTTTCTCGGTTTTAATCAAAGATTTGTAAAATCCCGTGAACGTTAATTCATTTAATTCACATAGTCAAACCACTTTATAACACTTAAGATCTGTTATACCATTTACAAACAACTTCATCAAAAATATGAAATTCAAATACCAATTTGCAAAAACTCAATAATCAAATGCTCTTTCATAATGCTATATGGAAGCAGGTAGCAAAGATCGTCCACCCAATGGTTAGCACCGGGTATTATGTTCAGTGGAAATCCAGGAATCAAGAGATACAGTGGCATCAAATCCTAACAGTGAACTCATACCTACCTTTGTTCTCTAAAATTCCACCATCCACGTATTAATGGGCTGAAAGAAAAATAGTTCCAGTTGCTGAAAGGTAGTTCTGAAACAACTACAGAGAAGGTATATGGAAAACCTTTAAGAATGTTTAACAAGACATACGTGTCAACTGATGCTGAAGCTGAAGCTGTTCAGATCATTCCTCACAGGGATAGATAACGATAATCTATCCACAGTGATTGCTTGTCCGAAATGCATGTGAAATGTGGAAAGCCTTTATAAGGTTGTAACAAGGTGAATTCAAATTCAATGTTCAAGATCTTGAAACCAATTTTTTAATTGGGAGTTTGGAAATTCACATCCGGGGATGAGTGAATCACTTGAATCGTGATTACTCACGGTTTTACAAGATGATGAATGAGCTTGTTCAGTAAACAGTGTCATGTTACAAAATCATCAAAGTGAATGTCCAGTTCTATTCAACTACAAACAGAGATGGCAAAGGTTTGTGACACTTGTTAAGCGACGTCAAGATGATGACTGTCTCTATCAAAGCTTTATGGCCATTCTGAAGCAACTCCAGAATGAGTCAATGAGATAGAACTGAAAGACTAGCAGCGTTACTGCTAATCCACTTGCACCTTGTTGGCTCAACATCAAACTAGTTTCCATAACAAACCATCCTACTCAAAACACTCATATTCCTCCACCAGATCGCAACAGTCTACTCAGAAAGAAAAACAGGAGGAGAAAGGAAATTGTTACCTCTTCTGCCTGCCTACTTATGATCCAGGAATACTGTAGGTTTACTGAAGTGGGAATGTATGGAAAAGGAGATTTGTAAAACTATGCTTTAATTTCTCTCTCGTTTAAGAAAATCTACAAACCTACCAACAACAACCTTCGAACTTCATCAAACACCAGTCGAGCTAATCAAGATAATTCTCCAAGAATCAACAGAGGAACTGGGTATGATAATCAGAGGGCAGTCAATGTTGCTGGGGCTAGGGAAAATGTAGGTACTCCGGTAGTGCAAAAGTCTGGGATTCAGTGTTACAACTGCAAGGAATATGGGCATGTATCAAGGGAATGTCAGAAACCGAAATGAGTAAAGGATGCAGCTTATCATAAGGAAAAGATGTTATTGTGTAAACAAGAGGAAGCTAGGGTTCAGTTGAATGCAGAACAAGCTGATTGGAAGGATGATACTGATGATGAGTCTGAAGAACAGGAATTGGAAGCACATTATATGTACATGGCACAGATTCAAGAGGTTACTCCAGATCAAGTTGACAATTCTGGACCAATATTTGATGATGAGCCAATGCATAAGCTCGTCAAGATAGTTCTATTCATCGTAGACTCTGGGTGCTCAAAGCACATGACCGGAAATCTCAAACTTCTAACTAATTTTGTGGAGAAATTTCTGGGAACGGTGAAGTTTGGAAATGATCAAATTGCACCAATTCTTGGCTATGGAGATCTGGTTCAAGGAACTATTACTATCAAAAGGGTTTATTACGTCGAAGGGCTTAATCACAATTTATTCTCCGTTGGTCAATTCTGTGATGCGGATTTGGAAGTTGCTTTTCAGAAGTCTACATGTTATATCCATGATTTGAAGGGAAATGATCTTCTCACAGGTTCTCGTGGCACAAATTTGTTTTCGGTCGACACCTTTTAGCGACACTTTTTGGCGGGAAAAATTAAGTAAAATATAATTTTTTCTATAGCCTTTTTAGCTTATTTTTACACCAAATTTAGATTTTGGTAATAGGGTAAAATTTATTTTTTTTCATAACCCAACTGCGCCAAATTCCAAACAAATCATCAAACCATAAACCAAATCCAAAACCATCAGCAAGGACTTAAACTGCATTAATCAAACAACAAACCTACCTTAACATCAAACGATTATTCATTCACGGTTTTTCTAGTGATTTTGTAAAATCCCGTTAAACTTTTATCGGTTTAAATCTTAGACTTGTAAAATCCCGTGAACGTTAATTGCATTCATAACCATTACATCAAGATGTCTAATATGTCAGAAGATATCCAGTATGCCGGTTCCGATACCCGCCCACCAATGCTTGATAGAACAGACTTTGAATCTTGGCAGCAAAGGATTCGTCTGTATTGTTTGGGAAAAGATAATGGAGAGAACATTATGAAGTCGATTACTGAAGGTCCATTTCAAATGGGAATGTTCAGAGAAACTATAGCTGAAGGAGCTGAGGGTGCCCTTCATCTAGGCCCAGAACGTGTTAGAGTCTTTACAGATCTTACAGCAGAAGAAAAGGAAAGGTATAAAGCTGACATTCGTGCTACGAATATCTTACTTCAAGGTATACCAAAAGACATCTACGCACTCATAAATCACTATACTGACGCCAAAGACATTTGGGACAATGTGAAGATGATTCTGGAAGGCTCTGAGTTAACAAAGGATGACCGAGAATCTCAATTATACGATGAATTTGAACACTTCTGCCAAATCAAAGGAGAAACCATTCATGTATACTATGTCAGGTTTACAAAGCTCATTAACGACATGAGAAACATTAAGATGACCATGCCCAGAATGCAGCTTAACTCTAAGTTTGTGAACAACATGTTACCTGAATGGAGTAGATTCATTACAGAAGTCAAACTTAACAGAGGTTTGAAAGAGTCTAACTTTGATCAGTTGTATACCTACTTGAAGCAACATAAGGTACATGCAAATGAGAACAGAATGATGATGGAAAGGTTCATTCAACCTACTAATGACCCCTTGGCACTAGTGTCTAATGCATCAAATCAAAAGTATCCAACACAATCATCTGAGTCTCCACAATCCTCAAATCAACCATCAATTGCTGATAACTTTCAACTGGACACAGGAAGCACGTCAACTGATAACTTGATCGAAAGCCTAACCAACACACTTGCCCTCCTCAACCAATCATTCAAAGAACATCTTCCTCAAACAAACAATCAACTCAGAACTTCCTCAAACGCAAGGAACAATGCTACAGTTCAAGATGGCAAAGTTGTTGTTCAGGATGTTCGAGGTAGATACAATGCGAATAATCAAGGAAGACCATTTCAGAGGAACAATGCAAGAGGAGTTGTTGGAACTGGGAATGTGGGAGGTCAGAACAGAGTTGGAAACATGAATCCTGGTCAAGCTAAACCCATTATGTGCTACAACTGCAAAGGAATCAGGCACATAGCACGAGAATGTCCATAGCCAAAGCATCCTCTAGATTCAGACTACTTCAAAGACAAGATGCTGCTTATGAATGCTCATGAGTATGGTGATGTACTAGATGAAGAGCAGTTGTTGTTTCTTACAAGAGAACAGCTCACCAATTTTGATGACGATGTAGATGATTTGGCACTCAATGTGGATCATGTCTTTGAAGGTGATCAATGCGATGCATTCGACTCTAATGTTGATGAGGCTCCCACTACACAGACCATGTTCATGGCAAATCTTACATCTAAAGAAGTCGGGACATCTTATGACTTGAATAATCCATCTGAGGTATAAGATCGTGAATACTATTCAGATTGTGAAGATATGTATCATGAAGTACACGAGATGCAAAGCGATGTACAACACAACTACGTTGTTGACTCTGATGCTGACTATACGAGTGAGTAATATTATCCCGTATGATCAGTATGTGGAAGACAACGAAGAACATGTTGTACAAAGTAATGTATCTTCTATTCAAAATGATGCATTAATGTCGATTATAGATGATATGCATGAACATGGTGTCCAAAGTATGTCAGCAAATAAGCAGGTTAAGGTAGTTAAGGACACATTGACTTCTGAACTTGCGAGATATAAGGAACTGGTCAGGGTGTATGAAAAACGGACAAAGTTTGAATTAACTAAAAGAGAACAAAAGATTGATGAACAAATGAGAATAATTATCTCTGACCGAAATAGAAAGGAAACTTCTTTAAAATCAGAACTTCATACTATACAAATGCAACTTCGTTCTACCGTTGACCATAACAAGTCAATGAAGGAAGAAGTGACAACCTTGAAAAAGGATTTTAAACAAAAAGAAGACGAATACATTAAAGAGTTTTTAGACATCAAAAAGCTAAAAGAAAAGGTTAAAGATATATTATTCAAACAAGACTAGTCTGTTCAAATGGTGCACATGTTATATAAGCCAAAACCGTTTTATGATGAAAAAAAAAGGTAGCAATAGGCTACAAAAACCCCTTATGTCTCACACGTGCAAAGCAAGTTCAATCTGCCCTCTATAATGGTACTGAAATAGTCATGACCAATCATAAACCTGCTGTTGTGCATGACTCGGAGGAAACTCTTGAGATAGCTTATGAATGAGAAAAATGAATTGAGTAGTGTGAAAGCTAAATCTAAACCAATAATAAACAAAAACTTTAAGAAAAACCTAAAAATTACGAAATTAAGCTAGAAAAATGAAGCACTAATCCCGAACAAAGGGGAAAAAACCTAAAATCTTCAAAATTAACGCAATTAACGAAGAACAATTCACTTCTAAACTACTTCTATGAATAAATACAAAGAATGAAAAAGTACTAGACTGAAAACGGAGGTCGTATTGACCCACGTTTGACCCAAAAACGAGTCAAGACAAAAACCGCACCCGGACCCGTTCTTTAAAAAGCAAAAAGTTATAAAAATGACCCTACGAAAATTTTTATATTTTTCCTACAAACTATATGACTAAATAAAATTTTCTAAAAAAGAAAAATATTTTTTTGATAATTTTTGTATTTTTTATGAATTTTTTAAACTTTTAACGAAATTAAATTGTAAAAAATACTAAACGACTTTGAAAAATTCTGAAAATTTAACTAAAAATACTAGACACTATATTAAGCCTACGAAAAATAAGAAACAAAAAGTTGGCTTATAAATAAGCCCGCAAATAAGCTGTAAACAGCTTATGGCTTAATAGCCAAAAACGTGTATAAATACTAAGGCCCTTGGGACTATAACGAAAAAGTCCCAAGGGCGCAGCGGTATGTGTGTTGTGTAAAGAGAGGTGTACGAGGGTTGAGACCCGGGTTCGAGTCTTGCTCACCCGGGTAACCCCTTGTCTCCTTTCTTTTTTTTTGGAAAAACTTTGTGAAACAAAGTTGTTAAGCTCGATGAGCTTAACACTTTTCAAAACTACAACTTTTTTTGAAAGCTTATGAATAAGCTTAAAATTAGCTTTTAAAAACGACAGAATGCTTAAAATGAGCTTAAGGCTAAAACTAGCTAAGTCTTTTTGGACATTGTGGTCATTTAAGCTAAGCTAGGACTAAAAAGCTAAAAGGGGGCCTAAACTAACCTAAATAAGCACTAAAGGGCTAAATGCTATAATTAAATAAGCTAAAAAAAAACTTAAACTTTTGACAGAAGCTAAACTAAGCTTAAAACAAAAAGCTACTAGCTGCTAACAAAATAAGCCAAGAAAGAGGGCAAGTAAGCACTCACGGCTTATCACACTAGTTAGATTTGGCGATCTTTGTAAGTTATAGTTAATTCGCAGTGATCATACAAGTAAGTGTAGATAGTTATGATATAAATAGTGTGGTGAAGTGAGTCTTGATGTTGTTAAAGAAGTTGTGTAAGTTGTGATGTTGTGTAGAAGTTGTGTATGAAGTGTGAAGTTTCTTAGTTGTTTTTGTGAAACAAGTAGTGAGTCGTGTAGTTGTGATAAAATTGGTTCTAGCTATGATTAGAACTCGACATTTAGCTTTTGTGTCGTAAATCAGGTCTTGTGAAGCAAACGTTGTGTATGATTTATAAGCCATATGGAGTTGTTGAACATAGTGAAGAAAACTTCTCGAGTTGGTGCTCGGGGAGTAGGGGTAGGGCGTAAGAGGTGCTTCGTTACCGAACCACTATAAATCCTCGCGTTGTGGTTTGATTGTTCTTACTCTTATCTCTTGTCTTACTTTATCATTTCATATACTTATATTGTTCATATTGTGCAAGCATTGAATTCACAAAAAGTCGAATCTAAGTTTTACAAACAAACATAAACCTTAAATTAAAAAGCGGTAAACTATTCAACCCTCCTTCTAGTTTTCCACAGAAATGACTAACCCACCTATTCCATGGCATGGAAGAGGCTTATATAGTTACAATGAAACCGGCCTAAGGCCTTGGTGAAGGGCTAACACGTTGGGTTTAATACCTGGCCCATTACCGAACATTATACATTAACTACGTAACTACGAGCAACAATAAACGGTAAAATACACGGGGTGACCGAGTCTTTTTCTAATATCTAACAATCTCCCACTAAGGGAGGTCACCCTAGAAAATACAAAATTAAGCTCAGCTATCTATTTCTTGTGTTCATCTCGTAGTCTTTGATTCTTCATGCATTGATTTCTTTGTACATAATGTAGTAGTCTTTGAGCATAGTTCCTTTAACTTGTGTGATCTTTGAGATCATCAGACACAGTAAATCTCCAAATCATCCTTGTGGTAGTATTACTTCCATGTGATGTTGTGCCCTTCGGACCGGCATGCTCACACTTTTATGGATCATGATAGCACACATTAGAGTTGCGGAAGCTGTGTTGTAGGTCTTTCAGTTATCATGATGTCTTTGATAAGGAATATTAAGTATGAGCATGGGGTTGTGAATTGACTTGTTTCTTGCCATCAACTGCTACCGTTTACCGTTGGGAATTCCTACAAGTGTACGTTAGTGATAAACAAACGAAAGTGTCTTTGTTCACTTTCGTTGAATAAGGTTGTTTTTTTTTTTCTTATTTTTTTTTTTATCTTTTATTTTTTTTTTTTTTATTTGGCTTTTAGCGGTTATTTTTTTTTATGTTTTTTTTTTATTCTCAAGTTTAGTTTTTTTTTTTTATTTTTGTTTTTTTTTTCGCTTTGTTTATTTTTACTTTCGTTGAATAAGGTTGTAAGAACCACGATTCCCCGTTATTCAGTATAAATACTGCCTGTGATCAAGTAGGATTCCGAAGAATCTCCTTGACAGGGTTTCGCAGCTGCGCTAGCCGTTCTCAAACCATAGCGTCTCAAAGTAGACAAAGCACAGAGTGAGTGAACCAGTGAATTGAAAACCCACTGATTAATGAAAAATTGATTTAAAAGTTAATCGCGTGTCACTCAGAAAAGAGTTTTTGTGACACATCGACGGTTTTATATCATAAAATAAAATTTTATCAGAAACACATTTGTTTTGAAAGATATACACAATCAATGTGCTCGAAAATCAGTTGTTGAGCACATCGAAAGGTTTTTCAAAAAACTATTCGTCAATTCACTGCCTGGAATAAGTTTAATTCATAAAGAATTGCACCATTGTTGCTTTCCATTTGTCATAAGTTTGATCCATAGTGGATCTCACATGTCACCTACCAAGAGCTTGTTTGATGTTGGCTCTAGAAGGATTTCCATCTTCATTGTGAGTACTTTTGTATCACTTGGATGTTCTGGCAATATCACGAGGATAATGCGTAGGACTCTTAAAATCTTACTTGTAATCACAGTGTGTGATGAGCAAACATAGTTTTTATTAGTGTCCTAACGAGATTTATGGATGATCTCATGGCTCTAGACTCTATAGTGCACTTTTTGGTTTTAGTAGTCAGAGGCTGGAGCGGACTGCCACCTTTTCAATATCATCTAACTCGGAGTGAGAGAGATGATAGAAATGTATTGATCTCCATGAGAAATGAAACAAGAATCCTTTACTCCTTTGAGAGATCTTGAGTGGCTAGAGGGATGATGCGCGTATCACTCACTTGGTCCATGATACTTGTCTTTAATGTCAGCAATCAACTATGTGATTCTAACAGCTTATGTTGTAACCCAGTTTCTGCCTAATGTTTAAGGAGGGCTGCTTTTTTTCACCCTTTATCTTAACATTTCTTTTTCATTCTTCAACCCCTTTAGTGCTTACCGAGACTTCATTACTAGAACCTTGTTGGGTATGTTCCAGTACTAGCTCCATCTCAGTCCGCACTATTCCCTTATTCTCACATTACTCCTTTTGTAATCATACCTAAGGACTTCTACACTAACTAGTGAATTTTCACTGGGTAGATCCCTCTGGCTCTGGCGGGATCATGGGAACATGTGCCTATCCTTACCATCCTTATAACTCTGATAAAGTAAGTACATGGTTGGTCTTTTGGTACAGTTCACTTTTCCATAAAACCAATTGACAAAAATCAATCATGGTACTTGTGAAATAGATATCAAAGCCATTGTACCTTGATTGTTTTGAGTATTTAGAAACGCTCCCCCTCAACAAGTGTGTCGGTAATCGAAATTGTTTGGCACATGGAGGGAGGAGTACCTGCTGGAGTCTTAATAGATCACATTTTTTATCAGATTTAATTCTTAAATCACATTCTCTCCCCTGATTAAAAATTTCAAACCCTTTGAGATTTAGGATCTCAATTGATTTAAATAAGTTAGAAAAATTTAGGAGAAGATGTGGTCTGATTAAATACAAGCCAATATTAGAACCTATATATGCTCCCCCTTAATTAATGAGGGATTCTGTTAGTGTCAGTTATGATGGGTATAAAAATAATTTGGAGTTTAACGAGAAACTCATGAAAAATTCATAAACTGACACATAACACTGATTACTACACTACTATATAATGTATAAAGTTTACAATATAATACACAGGATATTGACCTTTTAAATGGAATGACGATATCATTTCGTTCTCTGAAGATGCCTGTAGTCAATATCACGAACACGTCCACCAACAAATCATTTCAGGTTCTGGTAGATCCTTCTTGTCTTCAATCGCTTTTCAATAGCCATTATGAACTCTTTGCTCCTTGCCACGTCCTTTTGAGTCCAGAATTGCGTATTCATACCCGAATTGAGCCGCTTGACCTTAAATTCTTTGACTCTGTAATCCAGTGTTTCCAGAATGCGTGTCAACGTTCCATCACCGAACTTGTATATTTCATTGAACCGCATGATCTTTCATTCATTGTTGTTGACCGGGAACACTACTGCTCGAGGAGACTCAATGATGGTATAATCATGCTTGAATTCGTAGCTTGTAGCATCCCATCCTGGTTTAGTAAGGTTCAACTGCGTCTGGTAGCTTTCAATGCCGAGTTGAAAATCTTTAACTCGCTGTCGAATCACTAAGTTTCGGGTCCATAGCTTGACAGCAGTAGATAGCATCCGTTTGTCTGAACCAGGAAGATGATCGAGATGACCTTGCAGAAGAAGCAGATTCAGGTCTTCAAAGTCACTGGGATACAGGTTCTTGAAATCCTTTTCAGCAATCGTGTGTTCTTGGAAATCAGCTCTGCGGAGGACAATTTCGCTCAAGTAGTCATACCCGTATCTTGAGTAGGCTTTAATTCTGACGACACTGAGAATCCGCATGTGTGTTCTGACTTCTTTTCGACGCGACGGAGAATCATGTCTTTCAATATAGAACTTCTGTCGATTAAACCACCAGTGGGAGATGCCATATTTGGCACTTATATCATAGGTGCACACATCTTCAATCCACATCTGCTCCGGCACCAGCAGTTCAAGACCAAAGTCAGGATAACGAGCAGCCTTCATCTTGGAAATCGATAGTGCGGGACTGCTTCCCTTGCTGCCATATCTCAAATACTCCAAGTCTTTATTAAAGAAGAAATGTGTTTGAATAGTTTCATGACCTGGAAGACCACCGAGGGGCAGTGGTCTTTTGACATCGAATCTGACTTGGTCTCCTTCCGGATTTGTCCAGTCAACCTGATCTGTGAGCATCTTGTGACACTCCTCCATCTGGAACTGAAGGTGAATGACATCCAGGTAGAAAGCTTTAACAACTTCATGAGCCTGCCCTTTGAAATCTGCTTGTGTAAGCTCGGTCTTGTTCATTTATCGGCGGTACCAGTTCATGAAAGTCATCATGTCTCCAGTCTTTGCAAGCAATAAGTTCTCGGCAGGGGTTTCATAAGTTGAAACCAACGCAGAAGCCCAGTTGTTCTCTATAGCTGACACATTAGAAGAAGGAATGATCCAAGCTGTTTCAGGAGTCGCTGGTCTTTCTTCTTCAAGTAGTGGTTTCCACCAATCTTTTCTCGAGTCAGCTTTTGGTAGGTGATCATTCCTAGAATCTTCATCATCAGACAAATGTACCTGCTCATCGGGAATGAAATCATCTTGCATCAGAGAGTCTGTAGGAGATAGCTCTTGAGCCCCAGAGACGCTAGCTGACTCATATCTAGTGTTAGATGTAGTCCAAGCCATAGATTGTGATGCTGAGGCTGTCGTCTTAGAAGAACTTGGAGCTTTACTGCCTTTTTGCTGAACAGATCCAGATGTACCAGTGGATGGATGAGGGGGAGGTGGCAGCAACTGAGAAGACCCTAATGCTCCTGAAGTACTTGGAGCACCAGATGCGCCTGCTGGAGGAGGTGGTTGTGAAGGTGGAGACCCAGAAGGAGTTCTTGGTAAGTCACGTCTCTGTCTTCTCTTTTTATGAGCCTCTTCCTAATCAGCTAGACGTTGAATTGAATAATCTAACTCCAATGACTTCTGTAGAGCCTCATACAAGTCACTGTGAATATCATGAGCCTTGTAAGAGTTATCTTCAAACATCCATTGTTGAAGAATTTCCTTCATATCAATAGTGGGCAGATCCTTGAAGCGAGCTCGAAGTGGAGCTTGCATTGCCTACTCTACTGCATCAGTAACTATGTCATCCACTGCTTGGCTCAACTTATGGGGGATATTGAGATTCTCCAAGTTGTATAGTCGGGTCCCTTGTTTTTCCAACCTTTCCTCCATGGCTAAGTTGTTTTGTATCAGATCCGCCATATGTTGTTCGAGTTCACCTATGCGCTTTACTAAAATTGGATCTGCGGTGCTTTATTGTAGTTGAGGTGGTGGTGGTAGAAGAGTGGTTGTTTTTGTCGTGATTGTTGAGATTGTTGCTGTTGATGTTGGGAAAGGAGAGTCAGATTGTGACTTTGTAAGATCAATAACCAGAGTGGTCATTGGAGGAACCGATGAGGTATCTTGATGAATGGGGACCGAAACCATTGACTGAACCTCTACTTCAGCATTGGTTTTCCCTAGCTCTTCTTCTTGTGGCTTCTCCATGAAGAACTGATCAGTAAAGCTGAGATCTTTTCGAGGTTTTGTAGAGAAGACAGGGTTCCAGAGGAGCTTGCAGGTTCTTCAAGAATCACCTGATCTTCAGTTGGCAGCTTGAGGTTCTCCTGAACATTTGGGTAAGCAGTTATGGTAAACTCCTCATCCATTTGCTCAGATTTTTGTTGAGTTGAAGAATTAGTGGCCTCCAAGTCCATGTGTTCAAGGTTTGGTCAGCAGAAACCACATGACTTGATTGAGGTTGAGATTCCGTAGCATCACCAGGGTTTGATCCAGCCTGGCCTTCATCTTGATCACCAGGGTTTGGTCCAGCCTGGCCTTCATCTTGATTACCAGGGTTTGGTCCAGCCTGGCCTTCATCTTGATCTCCAGTATTGATCTTAGGCACTTCGTTATCAGATTCCATTTCACTATCGGTTAGAGCTAGTTCAACATCCAAGGAAGGAGATTCAGCATGTCTAGAGGCCTCAGTGGGCATAGGAGTGCGCCTCTGAAAGATAAATTGATCTGCAAGGCTCTTCTTCTTTGGAGTCCAAAGGGTGAGTAGATCATGAGCAGATTGTTCCTCAACGACTTTCTCTTTTCCCTTTCCTTGTACCTCTGGAAGAGGTTGAAGTCTCCCAGAGTCAGGTTCCCTAATTACCACCGGACGAGCTGGTCCTTGGGTTCGTTCCCCTTGATCCTGTAGACTTAGCTCCAGAGCCCGTTGAATGTTTGCTTCTTCCTCATTATAGGCAGGTTCCTCAACCGGAACACCTTCATCACTAGGTTCATCAACCAACCTGAGTGGACTTTTAGGCTTGCGCCTTTTTCCTACTAGTCCACCCTTTGATCGTTTTGCTGGTGAGGGTTCATCAGGAGTTTCCTTAACTAGTTTTCATTTCTTTTCTGGAACAGCTTTTGATGGTTGAGTGGGTGCTGGTTTAGGTTTGGGTGTTTGAGTAGAGGTGGGCTTGGTAGCCTTGTCACCAGCGGGTTTTGTGACCTTAGCTGCCTTGGGCTTAGTAACCTTGGTAGCTTTAGGAGACTCTATTGCTGCTTCTTCCTTTTCTACCTTATCGTGTTCTTCATCCAGATAACGTTGATACTCAGCAACATGCTCCAGGTATCCACTGAAGTAGGGTGCTCCTTTAATCTCATCGGTGAGAAGAGCATCAGGTATCGGCATAGCAAATATTTTCCTGCCATCCCTTCCAACATACCTGAGGGTGTTCAGAACATTTTCCTCATGTGAGTAGTGAAGATCCGAATCAGTTCTTGGATGTATGTTGTGCTTGGTTTTTAGGTGATGAATGATTAGTTTGGTGAACCTAACACTTGGAATAAGCAGATGAGCGTCTTATTCTTTCCGCGTGAAGCCGTAGCTAGATTCTTCCTGTCAGTGAGAATGGTTTATATGGATTGAACAAACTCTTCCCAAATCCTTTCAGCATAGTCAATGTTGGAGCTATGAATGATACCCCAAAGGATTTGAAGCACAGGATGTCTTGGTCTGTCATATACAGTAGTTTTACCTATAAGGCACATGTTGATCATGGACATGATGGCTCTCCATGGTTGATAGAGAGCATTAACAGACATTGTAGACTCGTTCCTGAGTGTACTGGGGTATCCCAAAGTGTTGACATATTCGAGAACCGTATCACTCGAAGGTGGAGCCACAAAAGGATTGTCATCGTTGGTTGGAGTGATATCGAGTGCATCTCTGAGAATATCTTTGTGGAGATTGAACCATTGCTCATCCAACTGACAGTTGTACAACCCAGTAGATGAATTAAAGCACATGGTGTCCCAAAACTGCTGAATGTAGATAGCAGGAATCGTGGAGGATGCCGTGAAGGCCCTGAATAAATTTGTGTTTTTTAGTAAGGCCACAGCAATCGGGAGGATAGGATTCCTCTGAGACTTATGTACATCAAGTAAGCAGTTACTCTTGCCGATGGGTACCCATTTGCTTGACGGCAAAATTTGATCATCCGTCCTAGTTGGTGGTGCGATAGCAGGGGCTTGTTCAGCAGGAACATCATTCGCAGGCATGTTCATGTCAGCCATAGTATCTGCACAAGTAGATCCAACAGTAGGACATACATACAGATTTATGATGTTAGTTGGGAGCAATTGCTCAAAGGGAAGTTAACCTTGGAATGAGTTGACCCAAAGATATTTGACAAATTACATAACTAGCTGTAGACAACTCGCTGAAATATTTTACTACAAGTACTTAACTCGCTACCAAAATAGAAAATTTGAAATAGAGGGTTAAATATTATAATAATGGATGAGGTAGTGATGGATGAGGTGAGTGAGGTGGTTGGGATGTGGATGGTATTGGATCAACAGGTGTGTGATGGGGTTCAGCTGGTTGTGCTGAGCCTTCACCTTGATCCATAGCTGCCCCTGCCAATATAGCAGGGCAACTAATGGTAATTATCCCCTGCACTACCCTTTTCATGTTTGCAAAATGCTTTTTGGTCAACGTTGGGGCTAAAATACCTTCCTTTATTTTCAGTTGTAATTATCCAAAATAATTTGTAAAAAACCTTGGATACATTAAAATTTGATAATACTCTCTAAAGAAATTATGAACCATCCCAGCAAACATCATTTTTGAAAAATTATAAACCCTATTGCTAGATAGACAGATTAATGCAGTAGCAATAGTACTACCAAATTGATCCCATCCACCAGACTTAGGGCTTAAGCAGTGTAAAATATGATGAATTAAAAATTTCCATTGGGGTGTAAAATTCTTTTTCCAAAACGTTAATTTACCCTCAAGTAAATACCCCATGTGGCTAAGCAGCATTTATTTTAGCATCAGATTAATTATGTATTCCTGTAGCATCTGCCAATTGAAGTTGACTTCTAAGATGATCAGGTTAATAGTATAATCTTTAGGTTATAGTGACTACTAATTGTTGAGTCCATTAGCAAGTGTTCTGACTGTGCAGTGTTGCCAGATAGTAGGATTATGAGTTAACGGCATAACTGTGAGATGTACCTTTAAGGAAAATCCACTACCTAAGTGAAAACCAACACTTTCATTGGTTTCTTCAGAAAGCGAGCATATTATGCTTGTCTGAGTACTTTAAATTGACCATATGGACTCGTTGATGAACAGAAATCGTAAGAATGGAAAATCTAAAATTTTGGGTTTGATGCGAGTTAATTACTAAGTGCTGGTAGAGAGAGGGAATTGAGTTTTTATCGATGAATAACAAGGTTTCTTATTGGACCGTGTGTAAAAGAAGTTTCTTTAGAGTAAAGAAAGATATTTTATGAGAAAAGCAGTAATTATTCCAAATAGAAAACTATGATAGAAGTATGCGCTAAAATCTCTAACGGTAATATTTGAAAGAAGGAAGTCATTTTTCCCTCACCAGCAACCATCGGTCATCTACCAATATTAAAATATTAGTCTTCCAGTACTAATATACGTCTACCAGATATTTTACATATAGACTACCAGTTTTAAACGTTATTGACTACCATAATAACTTTAAGTCCACAGTATTAACAATACCTGAATTAAACTTATAGTCTCTAGAATTAACTCTATTACTTAGTACTTAAGACCATAGATGTGTTGTATTTGCCAGGACTGATCTATCCATCTCATATCCATGCTTATCTTGGAAAAGTTAGTGACAAAAACAGAAAAATGCTACAATATACCATGATCTTGAACTTACTATAACCTATCTACCAGCTTTAATACCAGAGAGTATTAATATAAACTGGTATGTACATCTTTACAATATTAACCTCTCAAATGTAACTACGATTTTAACATTCCAATGCTGACCACCAAAGTTAATATGGTAACATCAAATCTTTGGTGAGAAGTCTGCAACATTTGATGTCAGTATGAATCTTGAGTTACATCTACAATCTCTTCTCATTAACAATCCATTATGGAGTGATGTTCGAATCTCAATGCGCTTGAGTTCTGGGAGTGATAACTGGATTCTTGACAAACACAGATGTGCTCTCATTGTTCAATATGGATTTTGGTGGTCATGAGTTAATGCCTAATCCATATTTGGTTTTGTATCCATAGAAACTTGCCACAACCAATTAAGGAGCTGCAAATATTTGCCTCAGTAGTAGAATTTGCCCTAATTGTCTGTTTTGCACTGCTAAGATATGAGTCTTCTACAAGAAATTAACATCCACAGTTGGTGATTTCTGTCAGGCTGCTCCTGCTATTCATCAACTATCTGAGAAAGCTTCTAGTTCAAAAGGGAATCCCTAGGATACCATAACCCTAGTTTGGGTTGATGTTTAAGATATCTAAAGATCCTCTTTACAGCATGTAAATGGGAAGCTTTTAGAGTGACTTGAAACCTTGCACAGGCACAGACAACAAACATGATGTCTGGCCTTGATGCAGTCAAATACATCAAGGAACCAATCATTGATCTGAATTTATGCACATCTACTTACACCATATTTCATCTTTTAACCAAGGGGTTTGTTGATCAATAGGAATAGTAGCTGTTTTAATGGAGCAAAAATCAAAATTCTTGAGGATTGTCAGTCCATACTATCTTGACTAATGAAGATTCCATCAGGTTGTTGCTTCACCTGTAGTCCCAAAAAGAATGTAAGCTCTCCCATGGAGCTCTGGAATCTTTTATGCATAACTTCTTCTAATTCAGTACACATAGACTTCTTAGTAGAGCCAAATATGATGTCATCCACATAGACTTAGACCAACATAATGTCACTCTTATTCTTCTTGATAAACAAGGTTTTGTCTATGGTACCTCGTTAAACATTCTCCAACAGGAAAGAAGAAGTGTCTCTACCAAAGCTCTAGAGCTTGATGATAGACTTAAGAGCTTTAGCCTACTTTTAAGACTTTGTCTTGGTTGAGCCTAAGATCAACAAAGCATGAAGGTTGGAGAAAAAACCTCTTCTTCAATTGTGCCATAAAGGAAAAGCAACTTTTAACATCCATTTGTATAGACAAGAAAATTCCCTTATAGCTGAAAGGCTAGAATAGCCTGATTGCCTCTATTATAGTAACAGGTGCAAACACCTCATCATAGTCTATTCCTTCTTATTGTCTATGACCTTGAGCTACAAGCCTAGCTTTATTCTTCACAACAATGCTTCTCTCATCTTTCTTGTTTCTAAAAACCCACTTAATGCCAATTTCCTTCTTTCCAAAAGGCAAATCCACAAGTATCCAAACCTGTTGTAATTCTGAAACTGGAGCAATTCCTCTTGCATTGCTTCAACCTAGCTTTCATCTTTAAGGGCTTGTGATTATATCTTGCTATTCTACTTGAGAGAGAAAACATGCAAAATAAAACTGTTCTGATGATCCTTGTGGTTTGTTTCTGTTGGTTTGTGAATGTACTTACTAACGGCTTGGTATGCTGAAGAAGCCTTTGGAATCTTCCCCTCTTTTGAACTGCTGTGTAGGGATTATCCTAGAATTTGTCCTTTTGGATGATCCTTATGAATTCTGAGTGTGGGAATAAGGACTGACAGCAATGGTGTTATCTATGTTGTTGAAATTAGCCACTGCCACCCACATCTTCATCATCATCATAAGCTCCATTGAATATTCCATCATTTGGGAGAGTATCAGTAACATCTTCCAAGTCAGGCATATTTGGATCAATGGGTAAATCAGCATTAGGGAGACTATATGCATCAATAGGTATTTTGCCTCCAAGATAGACAAATGATGATTCATCAGCATTTGCACCTGTGGAAGTACTAGCAGCACTAACATTGGGTGTGTTAGACCTATCAGTACTAACAAATGATCTACCAGTACTAACAAATGGCCTATCAGTACTAAGTTGGTTAGTATGGTAGATCATTTGTTAGTATTGATAGGTCTAACACACCCAATGTTAGTGCTGCTAGTACTTCCACAGGTGCAAATGCTGATGAATCATCATTTGTCTATCTTGGAGGCAAAATACCTATTGATGCATCTACTCTCCCTAATGCTGATTTACCCATTGATCCAAATATGCCTGACTTGGAAGATGTTACTGATACTCTCCTAAATGATGGAATATTCAATGTAGCTTATGATGATGATGAAGATGTGGGTGCAGTGGCTAATTTCAACAACATAGATAACACCATTGCTGTCAGTCCTATTCCCACACTCAGAATTCATAAGGATCATCCAAAAGGACAAATTCTAGGAGATCCTACATCAGCAGTTCAAACAAGAGGGAAGATTCAAAAGGCTTCTTCAGCACAACAAGCCTTAGTAAGTTACATTCACAAACAGAACAGAACAAACCACAAGGATCATCAGAACTGTTTATTTGCATGTTTTCTCTCTCAAGAAGAATACAAGACTATATCACAAGCCTTAAAGGATGAAAGCTGGGTTGAAGCAATGCAAGAGGAATTGCTCCAGTTCAAATTACAACAGGTTTGGATACTTGTAGATTTGCCTTTTGGGAAAGGAAGGAAAATTGCATTAAGGGGGATTTTTAGATAGAAACAAGAATGATGAAAGATAAGCATTGTTGTGAAGAATAAAGCTAGGCTTGTAGCTCAAGGTCATAGACAATAAGAAGGAATAGACTATGATGAGGTGTTTGCACCTGTTACTATAATAGAGGCAATCAGGCTATTCTTAGCCTTTGCATCATATAAGGGATTTCTTGTCTATCAAATGGATGTTAAAAGTGCTTTTCTTTATGGCACAATTGAAGAAGAGGTGTGATGTTCTATCAAACCTTCTTTCTTTGTTGATCTTGCTCATCCAATACAAGTCTATAAGGTGGTTAAAGCTCTTTATGGTCTACATCAAGCTCCTAGAGCTTGGTATGAGACACTCTCTTCTTTCCTGTTGGAGAATGGTTTTAGAAGAGGTACCATAGACAAACCTTGTTTATCAAGAAGAATAAGAGTGACATTATGTTGGTCCAAGTCTATGTGGATGACATCATATTTGGCTCTACTAAGAAGTCTATGTGTACTGAATCTAGAGAAGTTTTGCATTAAAAGATTCAGAAGCTCCATGGGAGAGTTACATTCTTTTTGGGACTACAGGTGAGATAGCAACAACTGTTGGGATCTTCAATTTGTCAAGCTAAGCTATGTAGCTGAACATTCTCAAGAAGTTTGATTTTTGCTCATTAAAACAGCTCTATTCCTATGAGTCAAAGACCCTTTGTTTAAAGATGAATATGGTGTAGAGGTAGATGTGCATAAAATTCAGATCAATGATTGGTTCCTTGATGTATTTGACTGCATCAAGGCCAGACATCATGTTTCTTGTCTGTGCCTGTGCAAGGTTTCAAGTAACTCTAAAAGCTTCCCATTTACATGCTGTAAAGAGGATCTTTAGATATTAAACATCAACCCAAACTTGGGTTATGGTATCTTGGCGGATTACCCTTTTGAACAGAAGCCTTCTCAGTAGGATTATTGCAGGAGCAAGCCTTGACAGGAAATCACACAAACTGGTGGATGTTAATTCTGGTAAGAAGATATATTTAGCCAGTGCAAGAAGCAGACAATTGTGGCAAATTCTACTACTGAGGCAGAATATGTTGCAGCTGCTCATTGCTGTGGGCAAGTACTATGGATACAAAACCAAATGATGGATTATGGCTTTAACTTCATGAACACCAAAATCCATATTGACAATGAGAGCACCATCTGTGTTGTCAAGAATCTAGTTTACACTCTAGAACCAAGCGCATTTGAGATTACGACATCACTTCATAAGGGATTTTTATGAGAAGAGATTGATAGATGTTCTCAAGATTTCTTATGACTCTATGTTGCAGGACTTTCTTCACCAAAGGATTTGATTGTTCCCAGATTAACTTTTTTGGTGGTCCAAGCATCTGGAATGTTAAATTTGTAGTTACATTTGAGGGGAGGTTAAATTGTAAAGTTTGTACATACTAGTTTACATTAATACTGCTAGGGTATTAATGCTGGTAGATAGGTTATAGTTAGTTCAAGTTCATGGTATATTGTAGCATTTTTCTTGTTTTTGCACTAACTTTTTAGGATAAGCATGGATTTGAGGATGGATAGATGCAGTCCTGGCAAATACAACTCATCTATGGTCTGTATAGTACTAAGTATTGAGTTAAGTTCTAAGTAGTCTATAAGTTAATTTGGTATTGTTATTTTCTGTGGACTTAAAGTTAATAATGGTAGTCTATACGTTTAATACTGGTAGTCTATATGTTAAATTCTGTAGACTTATTAGTACTGTAGACTATTTTTAATAATTGGTAGATGACCGTTGGTGCTGGTGAGGGAAAATTGACTTTTCTTATTTTAAATATTACGTTAGTAGATGATTTTTATGGCGCATACTTTATAACATAGGTTTTCTATTTGATATTTACTGCATTTTCGTCATAAAAATATTTATCTTTACTTAAAGAAACTTTTTTTACACACTGGTTCCAATTAAGACACCTTGTTATTCACGATAAAAACTCAATTCCCTCTCTCTACCAGCACTTAGTAATTAACTCGCAGCAAACCCAGAATTTTAGATTTTCCATTCTTACGATTTCTGTTCATCAACGAGTCCATATGGCCAATCTAAAGTACTCAGACAAGCATAATATGGTCGCTTTCCTGAAGAAACCAAATGAAAGTGTTGGTTTCACTGAGGTAGTGGATTTTCTTAAAGGTACATCTCTCAGGTATGCCTTAACTCATAATCCTACTATCTGGCAAACTGCCACAGTCAGAACACTTGCTAATGGGACTCAACAATTAGTAGCATCTATAGACTCTAAAGAGTATACTATTACTGAGGCATCTGTTAGAAGTAAACTTCAATTGGCAGATGCTACAGGAATACATAATTTATCTGATGCTGAAATATATGCTGGATTAGCCACATTGGGGTATGTTACTGAGGGTAAATTAACTTTTTGGAAAAAGAATTTTACACCCCAATGGAAATTTTTAATCCATCATATTTTACACTGCTTAAGCCCTAAGTCTGGTGGATGGGATCAATTTGGTAGTACTATTGCTACTGCATTAATCTGTCTATCTAGCAATAGGGTTTATAATTTTTCAAAAATGATTTTTGATGGGATGGTTCATAACTTAGAGAGTAATTCAAAAATTTTAATGTATCCAAGGTTTTTACAAATTATTTTGGATATTACAACTGAAAATAAAGGAAGGTATTTAGCCCCAACTTTGACCAAAAAGCTTTTTGCAAACATGAAAAGGGGTTATGCAGGGGATATTGTACCATTGCTGCCTGCTATGTTGGCAGGGGCAGCTGTGGATCAAGGTGAAGGCTCAGCACAACCAGCTGAACCCCATCACACACCTGTTGATCCAATACCATCCACATCCCAACCACCTCACTCACCTCATCCATCACCACCTCATCCATCACCACCTCATCCATCACTACCTCATCCATCACCACCTCATCCATTACCACTACATCAATCACCACCTCATTTTTCACCACCTAGGTCCTATATAATGCACCTCTCCTGAAGGTAATACTCCGGAAGTGCTGGAGAGATAGTATGTACTTAAAGAAATTGATGTTGGCTTTGTATGACCTTGGTGACCAGGATTAATAGTTTGGAGAAAGAGTTGAAGGAAACCAAGCAGACACTAGGGAATGTTGTGCTCAAATTAGTAAAGAAGGTGAAATCTCTGGAAAAAGCTTTGAAGAGGAAATCTAAGAAAGTACTCATATCTGAATCAGAGGGTAAAGAACCAGAGGATCAGGGGAGGAAAATACAGGATATTGATGATGATCCTCTAGTTTCTTTGGTTAAAGAATCCATGAAAGAGAAGTTAACAGATTTTGTTTCTCCTACAAAAGCTTTAGGGGAGGCTCAGGAAGAAGAAAGAAATAAGTCCTACATCTTGGGAAGCAGCCTACAAACATTGTCAAAGGTTGCTTCTCAGGGTGTTAGCAAGGAAAAATCAACTGATAAGGGCAAGAGATACAGGAGGAGAGCAAGGTCTATGGCTAAAAAGATTGATACTGGATTGGATGCTGAAGAAGAGATTAATACTGGCAGAGAAGAGATTAATACTGGTATTGAAGAAGTTAGTACTGGTAGTACTAAAGTAAATTCTGGTACTGCTAGTAAAAGGGGTCAAAGGGAAGGAAAGGCTCACACTTTGGGATACCCCAGTACACTCAGGAACGAGTCTACAATGTCTGTTAATGCTCTCTATCAACCATGGAGAGCCATCATGTCCATGATCAACATGTGCCTTATAGGTAAAACTACTGTATATGACAGACCAATACATCATGTGCTTCAAATCCTTTGGGGTATCATTCATAGCTCCAACATTGACTATGCTGAAAGGATTTGGGAAGAGTTTGTTCAATCCATACAAACCATTCTCACTGACAGGAAGAATCTAGCTACGGCTTCACGCGGAAAGAATAAGACCGCTCATCTGCTTATTCCAAGTGTTAGGTTTACCAAACTAATCATTCATCACCTGAAAACCAAGTACAACATACATCCAAGAACTAATTCGGATCTTTACTACTCACATGAGGATAATGTTCTGAACACCCTCAGGTATGTTGGAAAGGATGGCAGGGAAATATTTGCTATGCCGATACCTGATGCTCTTCTCACTGATGAGATTAAAGGAGCACCCTACTTCAGTGGATACCTAGAGCATGTTGCTGAGTATCAACGTTATCTGGATGAAGAACATGATAAGGTAGAAAAGGAAGAAGCAGCAAGAGAGTCTCCTAAAGCTACCAAGGTTACTAAGCCCAAGGCAGCTAAGGTCACAAAACCCGTTGGTGACAAGGCTACCAAGCCCACCTCTACTCAAACACCCAAACCTAAACCAGCACCCTCTCAACCATCAAAAGCTGTTCCAGAAAAGAAATGAAAACTAGTTAAGGAAACTCCTGATGAACCCTCACCAGCAAAACGATCAAAGGATGGACTAGTAGGAAAAAGGCGCAAGCCTAAAAGTCCACTCAGGTTGGTTGATGAACCTAGTGATGAAGGTGTTCCGGTTGAGGAACCTGCCTATAATAAGGAAGAAGCAAACATTTAACGGGCTATGGAGCTAAGTCTACAGGATCAAAGGGAATGAACCCAAGGACCAGCTCGTTCGGTGGTAATTAGGAAACCTGACTCTGGGAGACTTCAACCTCTTCCAGAGGTACAAGGAAAGGGAAAAGAGAAAGTCGTTGAGGAACAAGCTGCTCATGATCTTCTCACCCTTCAGACTCCAAAGAAGAAGAGCCCTGCAGATCAATTTATCTTTCAGAGGCGCACTCCTATGCCCACTGAGGCCTCTGGACATGCTGAATCTCCTTCCTTGGATGCTGAACTAGCTCTGACAGACAGTGAAATGAAATCTGATAACGAAGTGCCTAAGATCAATACTGGAGATCAAGATGAAGGCCAAGCTGGACCAAACCCTGGTGATCAAGATGAAGGCCAGGCTGGATCAAACCCTGGTGATGCTACGGAATCTCAACCTCAATCAAGTCATGTGGTTTTTGCTGACCAAACCTTGAACACATGGACTTGGAGGCCACTAATTCTTTAACTCAACAAAAATCTGAGCAAATGGATGAGGAGTTTACCATAACTGCTTACCCAAATGTTCAGGAGAACCTCAAGCTGCCAACTGAAGATCAGGTGATTCTTGAAGAACCTGCAAGCTCCTATAGAACCTTGTCTTCTCTACAAAACCTCGAAAAAGATCTCAGCTTTACTGATAAGTTCTTCGTGGAGAAGCCACAAGAAGAAGAGCCAAGGAAAACCAATGCTGAAGCAGAGGTTCAGTCAATGGTTTCGGTCCCCATTCATCAAGACACCTCATCGGTTCCTCCAATAACCACTCCAGTTATTGATCTTACAAAGTCACAATCTGACTCTCCTCTCCCAACATCAACAGCAACAATCTCAACAATCACGACAACAACAACCACTCTTTTACAATCACCACCTCAACCATAATAAAGCACCGCAGATCCAATTTTAGTAAAATGCATATGTGAACTCGAACAACATATGGCAGATCTGATACAAAACAACTTAGCCATGGAGGAAAGGTTGGAAAAATAAGGGACCCAACTATACAACTTATAGAATCTCAATATCCCCCACAAGTTGAGCCAAGCAGTGGATGAGATAGTCACTGATGCAGTAGACTGGGCAATGCAGCTCCACTTCAAGCTCGCTTCAAGGATCTGCCCACTATTGATATGAAGGAAATTCTTCAACAATGGATGTTTGAAGACAACTCTTACAAGGCTCATGACATTCACAGTGACTTGTATGAGGCTCTGCAGAAGTCATTGGAGTTAGATTATTCAAATCAACGTCTAGCTGATCAGGAGGAGGCTCATAAAAAGAGAAGACAGAGACGTGACTTACCAAGAACTCCTTCTGGGTCTCCACCTTCACAACCACCTCCTCCAGCAGGCGCATCTGGTGCTCCAAGTACTTCAGGAGCATTATGGTCTTCTCAGTTGCTGCCACCTCCCCCTCATCCATCCACTGGTACATCTGGATATGTTCAGCAAAAAGGTAGTAAAGCTCCAAGTTCTTCTAAGACGACAACCTCAGCATCACAATCTATGGCTTGGACTACATCTAACACTAGATATGAGTCAGCTGGCGTCTTTGGGGCTCAAGAGTTATCTCCTACATACTCTTCGATGCAAGATGATTTCATTCCCGATGAGCAGGTAAATTTGTCTGATGATGAAGATTCTGGGAATGATCACCTACCAAAAGCTGACTCGAGAAAAGATTGGTGGAAACCACTACTTGAAGAAGAAAGACCAGCGACTCCTGAAACAGCTTGGATCATTCCTTCTTCCAATGTGTCAGCTATAGAGAACAACTGGGCTTCTGCGTTGGTTTCAACTTATGAAACCCCTGCCGAGAACTCATTGCTTGCAAAGACTGGAGATGATGACTTTTATGAACTGGTACTGCCGACAAATGAACAAGACCGAGCTTACACAAGCAGATTTCGAAGGGCATGCTCATGAAGTTGTTAAAGCTTTCTACCCGGATGTCATTCACCTTCAGTTCCAGATGGAGGAGTGTCACAAGATGCTCACAGATCAGGTTGACTGGACAAATCCGGAAGGAGACCAAGTCAGATTCGATGTCAAAAGACCACTGCCCCTCGGTGGTCTTCTAGGTCATGAAACTATTCAAACACATTTCCTCTTTAATAAATACTTAGAGTATTTGAGATATGGCAGCAAGGGAAGCAGTCCCACACTATCGATTTCCAAGATGAAGGCTGCTCGTTATCCTGACTTTGGTCTTGAACTACTAGTGCCGGAGCAGATGTGGATTAAAGATGTGTGCACCTATGATATAAGTGCCAAATATTGCATCTCCCACTGGTGGTTTAATCGACAAAAGCTCTATATTGAAAGACATGATTCTCCGTCGCGTCGAAAAGAAGTCAGAACACACATGCGGATTCTCAGTGTTGTCAGAATTAAAGCCTACTCAAGATACGGGTATGACTACTTGAGCGAAATTGTCCTCCGCAGAGCTGATTTCCAAGAACACACGATTGCTGAAAAGGATTTCAAGAACCTGTACCCCAGTGACTTTGAAGACCTGAATCTGCTTCTTCTGAAAGGTCATCTCGATCATCTTCCTGGTTCAGAAAAACAGATGCTATCTACTGCTGTCAAGCTATGGACCCGAAACTTAGTGATTCGACAACGAGTTCAAGATTTTCAACTCAGCATTGAAAGCTACCAGACAGAGTTGAACCTCACTAAACCAAGATGTGATGCTACAAGCTACGAATTCAAGCATGATTATACCATCATTGAGTCTCCTCGAGCAGTAGTGTTCCCGATCAACAACAATGAATGAAAGATAATGCGGTTCAATGAAATATACAAGTTCGGTGATGGAACATTGATACGCATTCTAGAAGCACTGGATTACAGAGTCAAAGAATTTAAGGTCAATCGGCTCAATCCGGGTATGAATACGCAATTCTGGACTCAAAAGGACGTGGCAAGGAGCAAAGAGTTCATAATGGCTATTGAAAAGCGATTGAAGACAAGAAGGATCTACCAGAACCTGAAATGATTTGTTGGTGGACGTGTTCGTGATATTGACTACAGGCATCTTCAGAGAACGAAAGAACGAAATGATATCGTCCTTCCATTTTAAAAAAGGTCAATATCCTTGTATAATTGTAAAACCTTTAAATACATTATATAGTAGTGTATAATCAGTGTGTATGTGTCAGTTTAATGAATTTTTTCATGAGTTTCTCGTTAAACTCCAAATTATTTTTTATACCCATTCATAACTTGCCAGACACTAACAGAATCCCTTCAATAATTAAGGAGGGAAGCATATATAGGTTCGAATATTGGCTTGTATATTTAATCAGACCACATCTCTCCTAAATTTTTCTAACTTATTTAAATCATTGAGATCCTAAATCTCAAGGGTTTGAAATTTTTAATCAGGGAAGAGAATGTGATTTAACGAATTAAACTGATAAAAAATGTGATCTAATAAGAGACTCCACAGCAGGTACTCCACCCTCCATGTGCCAAACAATTTCGATTAGACCACCACTTGTTGAGGGGACTTTTAAATACTCAAAACAATCAAGGTACAATGGCTTTGATATCTATTTCACAAGTACCATGAATGATTTTTTGTCAATTGGTTTTATGACAAAATGAACTGAGCAAAAGAACCAAACCATGTACTTACTTTATCAGAGTTTATAAGATGGTTAAGGATAGGCACATGTCCCATGATCCCGCCAGAGCCAGAGGGATCTACCCAGTGAAAATTCACTAGTTAGTGTAGAAGTCCTTAGGTATGATTACAAAAGGAGTAAATGTTGAGAATAAGGGAATAGTGCGGACAGAGATGTGAGCTAGTACTAGAACATAACCCAACAGGTTCTAGTATGAAGCTCGGTAACACAAAGGGGTTGAAGAATGAAAAGAATGTTAAATAAGGGTGAAAAAAAGCTGACCCTCCTTATATTAGGCAGAAATGGGTTACACATAACTGTTAGAATCACAATAGTTGATTGCCTGACATTTAAAGAAAGACAAGTATATGGACCAAGTTCAAGTGATACGCTGCACACACCCTCCCTAGCCACTCAAGAATGTCCTCAAAGGATCTTGTTTTTCATTTCTCACCTGTGGGATTAATATCATTTCTATCATCTCTCTCACTCCGAGTTAATTGATATTTGAAAAGGTGGCAGTCTACTCCAGCCTCTAACTAAAACTAAAAAAATGCACTATAGAGTCTAGAGCATTGGAGATCTCCATAAATCGATCGTTAAGGCACACTAATAAAAACTATGGCTTGCTCATCACACACTATGATAACTAGTAAGATCCTAAAGTCCTACCATTATCCACTCAGTGGTATTGGCCAAATATCCGAGTGATACCAAAGGAACTCCTCACAATAAGATGGAATCCTTCTAAAGCCAACATCAACAAGCTCTTGTAGGTGATATGAAGATCCATTATGGATCAAACTTTTATGACAAAATGGAAAAGCAACAATGGTGCGATTTCTTTATGAATCAAACTTGTTCCATCCAGAGTATATGAATTGATGAATAGTTTTTGGAAAACCTCTCGATGTGCTCAACAACTGATTTTCGAGCACATTGAATGTGTATATCTTTCAAAACTAATGTGTTTCTGATGAAATTTGATTTTATGTTATAAAACCTTCGATGTGTCACAAAAACTCTTTTCTGAGTGACACGCGACTGACTTTCAAATCAATTTCTCATTAATCAGTGGGTTCTTAATTTACTGGTTCACTCACTCCGTGCTTTGTCTACTTTGAGACGCTCCAGTTTGAGAACGGCTAGTGCAGCTGCAAAACCATATCAAGGAGATTCTTCAGAATTCTACCTGATCACAGGCAGTATTTATACTGATTAATGGGGAACCGTGGTTCTTGCAACCTTATTCAACAAAAGTGAACAAAGACACTTTTGTTTGTTTATTACTAACATATATTTGCAGGAATCCCAGACAGTAGCAGCTGCTGGCAAGAGACATGTCAATTCACAACCCCATGCTCACACTTAATATTCATAATCTAAGACATCATGACTGAAAGACCTACAACACAGCTTCTGCAACTCTAATGCATGCTATCATGATCCAGAAAAGTGTGAGCATGCTAGTCCGAAGGTCACAACATCACATGGAGGCATTAATACAACAAGGATGATTAAGAGATTTAATGTGGCTGATGATCTCAAAGAAAGCTCAAATATCACACAAGTCAAAGGAACTAAGTTCAAAGATCACTACATTATGTACAAAGAGATCAAAGTATAAATAATCAAAGACTACGAGCTGAACATAAGATCAAGATTGCTGAGCTTAATTTAGTATTTTTCTGGGGTGACCTCCCTTAAGGGGAGATTGTTAGATGTTAGAAAAAGACTCGGTCACCCCGTGTATTTTACCATTTATTGTTGCTCGTAGTTAAGTAGTTAATGTATAACATTCGGTGATGGGCCGGGTATTAAACCCAACATGTAAGCCCACTACCAAGGCCTTAAGGCCGGTTTTTGTTGTAACTATATATGCCTCCTCCATGCCATGGAAGAGGTGGGTTAGTCATTTACATAATACAACTTCATTTTCTCTCACTAGAAAGTTCTCTCTTACTTTCTCTCTCTAGACTTGGCTAATCCACTTATCATTCGATTGTGTTATGATTTCCAATATCCTATATGGACTATGTTTTAGTTGATTTAAAAGGCCACGAAAAGGTAAAAAGAAGATCTACAACTTGAGCAAGGAATCAACATGTGACTCCTGGCGTGCTGGCCATGCTCTGACGTATGGGCAGCACGTCACACGCGGCTTTTGTTTTTACAAAAGTTGTTTTGTCGACTTTCCTCTTACCTGACACATGTGGAAACTTCAATAAAGGTATGTACATGATATTTGAGCATTTAGGAACACTCTAAATGAGGTTTAGATTTAGAAAGGAGCAAAAACGAATCCTCCTATTCTTCTATAAAACAGCAACTCAAACCTTTTATCAAACGCCTCTAGCCAATGCCGAAACTTCTTTCTAAACCTAGTATGATCATACTTTCAACACACCAACAAGAAAAAGTAATAATTTGACCTTAATCTGGATTTACGATGATCTTAATCATGTAACGGGCATTACTCTTGTTTTGGTTAAACCAATTCAAAGGCCACTTTGCGTAAATGCATCCTCTCCCGTTATGGCATATGCTTTACTTATGATGAAAATAACTTATCTTGTTTGCATCAAAATGATTAATGATCAAATCTATTATTTCTCGGATTTACAATTGATCCTAATCATGTAACAAGTTTGACTCCCTTATTGGTCAAACTAAGTCAAAGGTCACTTTGCGTAAACGCATCCTTTCCTATTATGGGATATGCTTTATTTATGATGCAAAGCACTTAGCTTGTTTGCATCAAGATGATTAGTGATCAAATCCAATGTTGATTATCATGGATTAATGTCTAAATGACTAATTGAATTTGTGGTATTTGGAAGTTAATTATACTTTGACTTTTCTCACTTCCTTACCCATAAATGTTTTTACAAATACAAATGTATTTCTCATATGTATAAGTCCTCATTTCCTCTATACACTCCTACAACCCATTCTATCTAATCACTAGTTTACCCTTCTTACCCAACAAGTGATTTCATTCTCCCACATACACTTCAAACACATTCTTTCTTAAACCATCCCATAATCACACTCGCCCACTCTTTTCTCTCTTAATGACAATGTGAATATTAACCCAAATCAATCATTTGATTTCATCCTAAACATATTCACTTTCTTACTTATCTTCCTAAACACTCTTCAAACACAAACACCTTCCTTCACATAAACCTTCACCAAATAAACCTCAACAATGCTAACTCACATTCCCTTACACAATGTACTTCTCTTGTACTTGTTGTACTTTTCTGTCTCCTACATTCCCAACCAATATCTTCTATATCTTTTCAAAATATTCTCCACCACATATTCACTATTCACATTCTTCTCCACACAATTCAAATTACACACACTCACAAACACTCTCATCTCTACTCTTGATCAAGCCATGTCACCAATCCAAGTTCACACATTCTTTCTTTCTCAACCCTTGGATTGCTTCTCAAATAAACATAACAAACACACTTTCTCTTCTATCCTTGATCAAGCCACCTCTTCAATCTAAACTTCCTAATTCTCTTCTCAACCATTGGATTGATGCTTCATCTCAAACAAACACAACTACTCTTATAAATATTCACTTCTCACTCACACAACAAACACAACCTTCTTTCTACCCTTGATCTTGCCACTTAACCAAGTGTACTCCTCACATTCTCACCCTTCATTTCAAACAAGATCAAGAGGCTCCTTTCCATCATATCATGTCACATCATGACAACTCATTGCCAACCCATTTATCCTTATCCAACAAGTGTGTAAATGAATTTGAAATTCAAATTTAAAATTCTTTCCCCCCTTTCTCACAAAGCAAGGAATATTCTAATAATATTCTCTTGGTTCCTAACTAGCCCTTTCTATCTTTAGTTAGATCCTAACTAGGCTAGTTACACATTTCAAGAATACCCAAAATACCCTTTCTGATTATTCTTTTCTCCTTTTACTTTATCGGGCAAGCAAAACGCTTTTAATACTTCACAAAACGCTTTTATCTAATGGCTATTTGAGTTGGTTGACCTTGGGTGTAAGAATAATTGAAAGGTCATAGCGTAAAGCACAATTGGGGTTTAACAAGAGCGGGTAATTAAAAAGCAAAGAACCCAAAAAATAGCTTCGGGTGTCTGGCTTGCTGGGCACGCGTCAGGGCATGGCCAGCGTTTCATACGCGAAGTGTATTTCCTATTTTTAGGTTCTTGGCCTATAAATACCGCCTTTTGGCCTTTGTATTCCTCACCTCTTGTAAACATTCTTTCCTCTCTTTTCTCTTCTCTAATCCTCTAATTCTAAACATTAAGTGTTCTTAATCTTCTCTTCTATCATCTATTAAAGAACACACATCTCCACAAGAGAGCCACACAAGTACCTAATCCATACTTGTGTGTTTTGTTGAGGGTCTTCTTTCTCATACCCTTTCTTTAGAATCGAGTCTCTAGGTTAGGTTAGGACTTGGTTTAATCATCTATCTTTCAATTTATCAAGTTGTAAGGGAAGTCTTGTATCCGTTGGATCAAGCCAAGATCATTGGGGATCTAGTTGAGGTTTGGTAAACTTCCAAGGGTAAGTTGGTAGTGTTCCTAGTTGATCTAAGTGATCCTAAAGGTTAACTCGAATCACGGGTTCTTAGAGGTGGATTCTAAGGGCAGAATACCATAGGTAGTAACTCTTTTGTGTGAGTGACAGGCTTTGTTGAAAGTCGGTGGAGTTAATTTATAATACGGTTTA